>JAODAL010071676.1:0-15428 GCA_025379985.1 Phyllomedusa bahiana
ACCCCAAAAGATGCATCCCCAAATTGGGTTCGAAATTCCCCTCCCCCCTTTTACAAAACCTTTAATGTTACTTTCCATTTAATAATTGTATGAAGGCCATTTGGGGGAAATCTTTTGTATTTTCTTCAGATCCCCATTTTTTCCCCTTTTTTAAACCCCAAATGAAATCCCAAAAACCCAAAATAAATGGTGGGAATTTTCCCCCATTCTGATCCTTATCTGTGTGACGAAATTGGACAAAAGCCAGAGGGGCGGGGTGACTCCAGCCCTGGTTTTTTTTGGCACGGGTTTATCGGGGGCCCCTTTAAATCCCTGCATCCCACAGCTGCTGGGGGAATACATGATGATTTGAGGGGGGTTCCCCCCATATGTTTCAAAGGGGTTTCAATTTCGAAATAAAAGGGGGGCCACATAGTTTTGGAACCGGGTTAAATGCTTGTAAAAAGCCAAAAATTGGGACATGTCAACCAAAGTAAACATTCGCTTTTTGGGTTCCCCAAAATTCACCGGGCCCCCCCGCCCGGGCCGCGGGCGCCTCGTTTTAGACGCTCCCCGCACTCTGCCGGCTTTTTTCTAAGCCCCCTCTTTTGTTTCCCGGGTTCTGCTTGTGGACAGCCCCCGGGTTAACCCGTTTTCCCTAGGGGGGAAAGGGCAGGGGGTTTTCCAAAACATTTAAAGGCCCCAGACAGGACTGGTTTTCCCCCAGGCTTTTGGGCTTTCCCTTTTCCGTTATTTTGCTCCGCTTTAAATTACTTTTGCCCCAATTTTTTGGATTTTTTTTATACTTTTCCCGCCCCCGACCTCCTTGCCTGTGAGCGGTTTCATCTTTTTGCCTGCTCCTCTGTCCCTCTTTGGGCATTTTGGGTGTCACCGTTGAGCACCCGTCAGAGGTACCCGCCCAAGGCCCCCTCCCAAGCCACGCCCAACCCTACTTTATGGCCGCTCGGGTTTTTTCCCCAGGGGGACCCCTTGGGATTCTTCTCCCGGGCGTGACCAGTGTCATCTCTCGAGGTGACCCAGCGGATCCACACCTGCAGTCATTACAATCAGCAAGAACAGATGCTCTGATCTAGCCATCAAACCATCATTACCGACTAAGGGCCCCCTTTTGGGGGCTTTTACACGGAAAAGGGACAAATACCGTTTTGGGTTTATCTGACCGGTTTTTTGGCCTGTTTTGGGCCGGTTTTCCCCCTGGCCCCGGGGGAGGGCGGCTTTTTTCCCCGATTATCCCCCCCCCTTTTACATTTACAGATTCCCTCCAAAAACCAGACGGAAGAATTTTGCAAAGTAAAAGCATTGCGGGCGGGGCGGAAGACCCCTGCAGTGGGGACGCTGTCAAGTTTTCCCCAAAAAGCCCTTTGTGCTTTTTTTTGCGGGGCCCATTTTTCAGGCGGTCTGCAAAACCGCAAACCGGGGTGAAAAAAACCCACCCCAAAAAACCTGTGCCGTGAGGACAAGAAACCCAAAGCACACTTTCTGGTCAAATCATAGACTGCGGATATGAGCTGTTGTGCTTTTTTTACTTTGTTACCAACAATGTATGCAAAAACCCTTTTTTTGAAAGGTGCTGTTTTTTAGTGTTTTTGGTCACCGGGGCAAAAGGAAATAGAAGATTATAAGGGAAATTTGTTTGGGGGCTTGGCGGGGAAATGGCAAAAAAATTTTTTTGGGGTGGATAAAAGAAAAGGGCAAATTCACTTTGGGGAAAAGGGAAGGGAAAATTTCCAAAATTTTTTTGTTTTTTTTTTAAAAAAACATGTTACTGGGGAAAACAAAGCGAAAAAAGACTTGGGAAATTGATAATAACCAAGGAACAGGTTGGGGCTTGCACAAAATCTATGCCCTTTTTGGGGCCCCTGTAAAAAAAGCCTGGGTGAGACCCCTCTCTACATGGGGCTGCACATGTCTATGCTTTTGGGGCCCCCAGGAAAAAGCCCGGGGAGCCCCTCCTTTCTTTGGGCTGCACATGTCTTTGCTTTGGGGGGACAGTGTAAAAAAGCCTGGGGAAACCCCTCCTACATGGGGCTGCATTTTGTTCCCCATGCTTCCCGGGCGCCAAATTTTATTAAACCCCGGGGGAACCCCTCCCCTACATGGGGCTGCACATGTGATGCTTTCGCCAGGATAAGCCTGGGGGAACCCCCCCTCTACATGGGGCGCACATGTATATTTCTTTGGGCCCCCAGTGTAAAAACCAGGGGGAACCCCTCTCTACATGGGGCTGCATATGTGTATGCTTTGGGCGCCAGTGTATAAGCCTGGGTGAGACCCCTCTCTACATGGGGCTGCAAATGTGTATTTCTTTTGGGCCCAGTGTAATAAACCTGGGGGAGACCCCCCTCTAAAATTGGGGGTGCATACTGGTTGCTTTTGGGGCCCGTTTTATAACCTGGGTGAGAAACCCCCTCTACAAAGGGGGGTTTTCATATTTGAAAGCTTTTGGGGGCCAGTGTATAAGCCTGGGGAGACCCCCTCTTACATGGGGCTGCATAAGTTTTTTGCTTTTGGGGGCCCCGTGTAAAAAAGCCCGGGTTTAGACCCCCCCTTTCTGGGGGGTGGCCCTAAAGTTAATTTCTTTTGGGGGCCAAATGTATAACCTTGGGGGGTTTAAAAAAAAACCCCTCTCTACAAGGGGGGTTGCATATTTTATTCTTTGCGTCCCCCAGGGGTATTAGCCTGGGAGAAACCCCCCTCTAAAATGGGGCTGCATATTGGGTTTTTGCCCTTTTGGCGGGCCCGGTTTTAACCCCGGGGGGGGACCCCACTCTAATGGGGGTGCAAAAAATTTTTAGGGTTTTGGGCGACAGTGTATAACCTGGTGAACCCCTCCTACATGGGGCCCGCAAAAATTTGTATGCTTTGGGGGGACAATGTAAAGCCGGTGAGGGCCCCTCTCTACATGGGGCTGCACATGTGTATGCTTTGGGCGCCAGTGTATAAGCCTTTTTGGGGGCCCCCTCTTTTACAAAAGGGGCTTGGGATAAAGTCTTTTGCTTTGGGCCCCCAGTATAAAAAAGCCTGGGGGAACCCCTCACTACATGGGGGTGCATAAAGTCCCCATGCTTTTTGGGGGCCAGGGGTTTTTAAGCCGGGTGAACCCCTCCCCTCCCTGGGGCTGCAAATGTCTATGCTTTTTTTGGGGCCCCTTTTATAAGCCTTGGGGGGAGAAACCCCCCTAAAATGGGGGTTTCATATGTCAAGCTTTGGGGGCCCCGGGATAAGCCGGGGGAGACCCCCCCCTCTACAAAGGGGGGTGCATATTTCATGCTTTTGGGGCCCCAGTGTATAAGCCCGGGGGAACCCCCCTCTACCCTGGGGGGTGCATAAGTCTTTTGCTTTTGGGCCCCCAGTGTATAAGCCGGGTGGACCCCCCTCTACATGGGGCTGGCCCAAAAGTCTATGCTTGGGCGCCTGGGGAACCCCCTCTACAAAGCATAACTTCCAAAATTTTTTTGTTTATTTTCTAATTTTTTCTTTCTTAATGCAAAATTGCCAAAAAGGCGCTCAGCTGTGTAAAGTGTTTGTAAAATTATTTCCTATGTGGCAGGTGTCCACTTTCAGAAAATATATAGGGTATAATGTGGATCTAATTTTATATCAAAATTTGGGACCATTCAAAAAGTACCCCAGGTTTTGGACAAATACATTTCCCCTCTAAAACCCTTTACAAATCAAAACATATAAAATGATATATGTCCTCCATGCACACCCCCCAAATTTAAAACCCGCCCTAAGCGCCCCCTTGGCTACTACACCTGTGATCACCACCCAATGTACTTATATAGTGGCACTGAATTGACCATCTCATTGCTATGGGGGCCCCTTGCCCAAAAAACAGAGGATGGGTTTTTCATTTAAAGGGGTTTTCCCCACCATGCTCTTTTTTGTCAAGAAAACAAACTTTTTTTTTTTTCACTCGGTTTTCATCAGGGTTTTTTGGGGTGTTTTTTTATAGGGAGTGATAATCATATTTAGCTTCTCTGTAACTAGCTAAGCCATGACATTGACAAAAGTAGGAGAAGTTATTTTCCCCGTAAAGAAAAAAATACATGTGTCGAGGGGGTTAAAACAGTTGTGATTTTGCAAACCGAAGCCCAAATTTTTTAAAAATAAATTAGTCCGTTTTCTTGGGCTTCCTTTCCTGGGCCCTTTACCTTGGGTTTAAACTAAACTTTTTAGTGAGAAAAAACCCCCTTTTAAAAACAAAATCTGAACCAAGGAAGACAAAAAAAAATATTTAAAAAAAAATAATATTATTACAAAAAACCCCCAAAGAACTATAGGGGGTTCCCCATAACAATGGATAAGGCTTTTCCCCTATCATCTCTACAAACATGTCCCTTTTCATAGGGAAAAAAGAAACCCCCTGCTACTATGGGATTCCTATTGTGTCCCCGATGCATAATTCTACAACGCAGGGCCCGCAGATGAAAGAAGGGCAAAAACCCCGTGGGGACAGGAGGGGGGATGTGGAGCTCTATCACATTTCTGCCAACACTTTGCTCTCCCCATACTGGAGGTTTGTAATGTACAATAAAAAGAGGGATGTTAAAATAGAGCTTGCGTCAGCAATCAAGAAAAATCTGTCCCAGAGACACCAGCTTCCTCCCCCACAATGATGTGCTTCAGAGCTGCGCTCTCTCACAGAAGCTTATTAATTATACATTTCACAACCTCAGAACTGGATTAGAAAATGTACAGTTGCCGATTAGATGAGCTCTTTTCAGAGGCGCACATGGACAGCGAAGGGCCCCTGTGCAAGTTTGCTGTATGGGCCCTTTGCTATCGTGAAGAACAGTGTATAAATCCCACTTTCGTCTCTACCAATTCACAGGGCTGTGGAGTCGGAGGCTATTTTGCAGGAGTCATCATAAAAGGGACCGACTCCGACTCCCAAAATTTTTATAAAAAAGTTAAATCCATTTATTTTCGATGCAAAGAGCAAGAGGAATTGGGTCCGTCCGGTGCTACTGCTCCCATATCTTCACCTCAGCAAAATGAGGATTTGTAATTGATGACATGGAGCAGGCAAAATGTCACCACAGGGGAAAAGATTCTGCTCCCAGGGCACACCGCTTTGCCTGCTCCATGTCATCAATTACACTCCTCATGTGCTGAGGCTGGAGATATGGGAGCAGTAGCATTTTCTAATCCAGTTCTGAGGTTGTGAAATGTATAATTAATAAGCTTCTGTGAGAGAGCGCAGCTCTGAAGCACATCATTGTGGGGGAGGAAGCTGGTGTCTCTGGGACAGATTTTTCTTGATTGCTGACGCAAGCTCTATTTTAACATCCCTCTTTTTATTGTACATTACAAACCTCCAGTTTGGAGCAGGCAAAGCGGTTTGCCCTGGAAGCAGAATCTTTTCCCCTGTGGCGACACTTTGCCTGCTCCATGTCATCAATTACACTCCTCATGTGATGAGGCTGAAGATATGGGAGCAGTAGCACTGGCCGGTCCCAATTCCTCTTGCTCTTTGCACTGCATCGAACTAACTGGACTAACTCATTACATATTTTGGGAGTCGGTATATTTTATGACGACTCCTGCAAAATAGGCACTGACTCCAACTCCACAGCCCTGCTAGATATGCCATAAACGTGTGAACAACCAACTACTGATTTGCTAGAGCCCCATCAATGCCAAGCAAATGAAGTGGCTTTGGCAGGTATTTTTTTGTTTTTGTTTGAGGGGGGGTGAGGAAAATTATCTGGAGTTCAAGGGCATGTCCCCATGGATCGGTTTTTCAGCCTGATTTACAAGCAGTTTTTGGTTTTAAAAGCCGTCTGTAAACCGGCTGTCAAACTTTAACATGGACCTTAATGGAAAATCTGTGAAGCAGTCCACACTACACGGATTTTTCGATGGACTTTTTTTAGACCGCTGGCAGTCCGAAAACCATTGAAAAGGTTTATTCT
This sequence comes from Phyllomedusa bahiana, assembly GCA_025379985.1. Lineage (NCBI taxonomy): Eukaryota > Metazoa > Chordata > Amphibia > Anura > Hylidae > Phyllomedusa > Phyllomedusa bahiana. The sequence continues at coordinate 5,922 of JAODAL010071676.1, forward strand.
TCCGTCCGTCGGTACGAAGAGGGAGGCCTTCCACCCAAAACCGCAGACAAAAGCCGCCCCCCTGCGTGCCAGAAACAGAATACCGGTTGGGATTTCCCGACCGGTATTTGTCCTGTGCCGTGTAAGATTTAGCAGTAGAATACCTTCCTAATACAATGCTCTATAAAAAGCACTATACGGCAGGTGTACAAGACCACGGGGACTCCATAAGCCACCACACATCAGAGCTCTGCCTACCCACTGACCAGCTGTTCTCGCTAATGCAAGTCTCTTCTGGCTAGAAATCCTAAATTATTGGTTGTGTATGTAAAGCATGTGGCTCTGCGTATTGGCTCATAGATGGGGTCCTGAGCACGGGTCCCCACGCCTGCCTCCCATGGCATCCTGATAGAGCAAACAGACAGATACTGCCCTTCTGAAACAACCAAGCGTGGACTGGCCCACAGGCAGACAGCTTGTGCATTCATGTACAGCAACTGTAGGGTGAGCCCAAAAAATTATTTACACCATCGGGCCCAGGCTTCCCATACAACACTGGAAACAACCCCTTAAAGTTAGATGCCTGGGGGCTCAAGTATTTTCCACTACAGAGGGTGGTAATTAACGGTGCATTCTCAGACTGGATCGCTGTTACTAGTGGGGTACCACAGGGGTCAGTATTGGGCCCTATCCTCTTTAACATTTTCATTTTCACAGGGATAACAGAGTAGAATATCGATCTTTGCAGACGATACTAAGCTCTGTAAAGTAATCAACACAATAGTAGGATAATATGTTATTCAAAGGGATCTGGATAAGTTGGAGGCCTGGGCAGGGAAATGGCAGATGAGGTTTAACACTGATAAATGCAGGTTATACACATGGGGAGGAAAAAATCCATTACATGATTACATGTTAAATGGAAAAACACGGGGTAAAAGTGACATGAAGAAAGGACTTTGGGAATCCTAGTGGACAGTAAACTTAACTGTAGCAGCCATGTCAGCAGCAGCTGCCAAGGCTAATAGGATCATGGGTTGCATTAAAGGGCATAGATGCACATGATGAGAACATTATCTCCCATTATACAAGTCCACTGGTTAGACCACACATGGAATATTGTGTGCAGTTTGGGGCACCAGTGCACCGGAAAGACATGGTGGAGCTTGAACAGGTACAAAGGCGGGCAACAAAATTAATAAAAAGGACTGGGTGGACTACAGTACCCAGAAAGATTAGCAAGATTAGAGTTATTTAGTTTAGAGAAAAGACAGCTTCGGAGGGACATAATAAATATGTTTAAATATATTAAGGGCCAATATAGAAATTCTCCCAAGATTTATTTATACCCAGGACTGTATCTAGAACAAGGGGCATCCTCTACGTCTTGAGGAACGAAAGTTTCTACATAAACATAGAAAGGGATTCTTTACCGTAAGAGCAGTGAGACTGTGGAACTCTCTGCCAGAGGGACTGGTCATGGTGAATTCAATAACCGAGTTCAAAAAGGGTTTGGATGCATTTCTGGAGCGTAATAATATAACAAGTTATAGTGACTAGAATTCTGAAGAAGGGTCATTGATCCAGGGATTTATTCCGATTGCCAGATTGGAGGCAGAAAGGAATTTTTTTCCTAAAATGAGGACAATTGGCTTCTACCTCATGGGGGATTTTGCCTTCCTCTGGATCAACACTTTAGCAAAATATGCTGAACTGGATGGACGCCTGTCTTTTTTTAGCCTTACAAACTATGGAACTATGGTTTTCCATTTTCTCTAATGGTAGCCATGCAAATCTATGTTCTCACTGAGGAATGTTCCAAGATCATGGAGGGCCAGTAACAAACTAGAAAAAAGCCGACTGCTGCTGGTTTTGGGAGACTGGGGCTTTGCAGTACACATGGCTACGTGCTGTCACAGGCTGCACCCACGTGTGAAATGCTGCTACTATTTACCATTACAGGTTAGAGAAAGGCGCTCTAATGACTGTTTATTTACACAGCCCAGTAGTGTAGCATTACACATACAAATGTGACAGCACACAAGCCAGTCCTCATCTGTCTCAGCTGTCACCCATCCCTCAGCACAGAAGTCATCCAGGATACTCCTCATAGAAAAACAACTTTAAAGCTAAACTCCGTTGTACAGTGGATTTTTACTTTGTACACAGTTCGGGCCGGTCACCAGGGCAAAGGTTTTCATTCGGTTTACAGACGGTGTTTGGATTTGAAAATAGTCTGTAAACCGGCTGTCAACCTTTTACATTGATTTTAATAGAAAATCCGTGCAGCAGTCCACACTGCATGGATTTTCCGGCAGACTTTTTTTTTTTTTTTTTTTTTTACACCGCTAGCATTCTGAAAAACTGAGAACATGTTCATTCTTCTGCCCGAATTTTGGGCAGAATATGAACTTGTTGGTATGAAGAGGGGAAGTCACCCCCCCCTACGTGCCAAAAAAAGACTAAATACCGGTTGGGAACGCACCCTAACTTACACTGCAATTTTGGATGCATATGAGCCCATTCAATGAGGCTAATTTGGGGTCGACAACCAATTTCTGCTCAGGAAATTAAAGTGTTTGTCCGACTACAAAGATCAGCTTACAACATGTAGGGAACTGTAAATGAAGACTTTTTCCAAAAATATTGCTTTATATTCCTTTGAGGAGATATCAGCTCTGAGTGCACTCAGGTTTCTGTAGGTTACCGAAATGCTCTACTCCCTCATACATGGCGCATGTTTAAGTGATAACTTTGCTCTAGTGAAATGGTAACATCAGGCTGTTTATCACCTTATGATACAATAATCAAGCTATTTAGGTAGAACTTACACTGACAAGCAAAACGGTAACAATGTTTGGAACTTTTGACTTTCAGGCTCCATATCTCACCATCCACTACAGCTTTGAACATGAGACTCCCATCATTTTATAGACAATCATCTTATACATAAATTTGACTTGCAAGTATTTAGCATCTGCTTAGTTCTGCAGATTCTTGTCATGTAACTGCATTGTTACTGCTTTGCTCCTAAAAAATCAAAATGTTAATTTCAATTATTTTGTTAGTATTTGGTAAATCCGCCCTTTGGCTTTCAGCTCTGCCTGAATCCTTTTAGGCTCTGGATCAGATTCAAGCATGTCTTGACCAAAATCTGATCCCAGGTCTCTTCTACATGCCCCCAATGTTGGTGCAGACTGGACTTGGGTACGAATACAGCTTTTTCTTCGACTCTACCCACAAGTGTTTGATTGGGTTGATGTCTGGGGACTGTGGAGGTCAATACAGCAGCTCTACTTCATTGAACCATTCCTTCTCCAACCTTGACGTCCGATTCAGGTCGTTGTCCTGCTGGACACTATGTCGTCCTTTTCATACCCATAGTACTTGAGAGGTATGAAGTAACTAATCTTGTAGGACACTCACATATAGCTCAGCATTGAGATCAGCATCAATCCTGGTCAAGTATCAAACATCTTTGGCTGTGAAACAACCTCCATATCATCAGGCTTCCTCCACCAATCTTGACAAGTTCTTCCAGCTTCTCGATCCGTTCGCCCCCTTTCCCCTTGATTCTCCCAAACCCATTTGCCCCCATCAGAGCCCGGTCTATTGACTTTCATCTCATCGTTCCAAGTCATCCGTTTCCAATCTTCCATTTTTTGTACTTTTTTGCAAACTGGAGCCAACGCTTCTTATGAAGAGACTGAAGTTGAGGCTTCTTCACTGTTTTTTGGGCCACCATTCCAGACCTGTGTAATGCGCGTTGCCCGGTGCTTGCCTGGACATCTGTGATCTCACTCTTACAAAGCATACGAGCCGCCTCCACTGCTGTGTCTAGTGTTAGAACTGATAGATCTTGTGATGAGCCGGCTTGTTGACTCTGATATTTGGACGTCCACCTCTTGGCTTCTGAATGAATGGATGGACAGAAATTTCATATTCTTCCAGCTGTCAGGGCCTCACACGATTTTTTGGGCCGAGAGATCGATGAGCTGGATGCTGCTGCTTCTCGTTTCTTGAGAAATCATCTTTATGGCTGCTCCTCAAATCGAACCAGTGACCATTTGCTTGTGAATCAGCCTAATAACACACTGAGCTACTAGGGAATGTGAGAACAGGTTGTAATTTGTAGTAACAAGAGGAAAAAGATTATCCCACCACCAGGAGTAAAACAGTAACAATGCAGTTACATGAGAAGAATCTATAGAACTAAGCATATGCTAAATTACAGTCTCACGTTGAAAGCTGGAGTGGATGATGAGAGCCTTAAAGTCAAAAATTCAAAACATTGTTACCCTTTTGCTTGTTAGTGTAAAATATATTTAACACAACTTTAAAACACGAGAAACAAACTGTAAATATGCAAAATGCTGCAGTAAGTGGGGAAAAATGGTTTCAACAAGAACATCCTGAATAAAGCTAGGTCTAAGCAGCATAGGACAAAAAAAACTTGCTGAAAACCAAAACCTAAAAACTGCTTGGAACGTCCATTTTTTGGCACGTTTTTGGGCAGTTTTTAATGCATGCAAAATCCATATACCTTGTTAAAGACCTGGGCAGTTTTTCAGCAGAAACGTTAAAAAACCAGGCCAAAAACCGTCTGGCGGTTTACATAGACTTCAATAGTACATTTTCTGTCTGCCCTGCTCTGTTGTTTTTGGAATATGTCACAAAAACAACCAGCAGCAAAAACATGTTCTGTGGAGACTATAGAACGTTTTTACTATTGAAGTCTATGGGACCTGTTTTTAGTCGTTTTCTCAACACTTTTAGAAAATGAAAAAAAACAACAGTTTTAGTGTGTTGTGTAGACATAGCCCAACATTTGTTTAGTGAGCCTCTGAATTTGTTCTGAGAAATAGTATTGCCTCCATCAGATCCTGCATACATGACCTCACATCTGATCTCATTATTTCCAGGCTAGAGAACGGCTTCTCTACACTAACTTGGGTTGGTGGCAAAGTGGTGACCACAGGGGCAACATCTCTAACAATATCAGGGTATAAAGGAATTGCCTCAGCCACAGTCAGTGTTGATGAATGGTTGAACTCTTCTACTTCCTTGAAAACAGGTGAAACATTTTGCTGATATCTGTTTGCCATGGGAGCAGAAACTTTTCCCCTGGGGCAGCGCTTTGCCTACTCCATGTCCTCAATTACACTCCTCATGTGATAAGGATGAAGATATGGGAGCAGTAGCACTGGCCGGACCCAATTCCTCTTGCTATTTGCACTACATCAAACTAACTGGACCAACTTATTATATATATTTTGGGAGTTGGTCCATTTTATGACGACTCCGACTCCTGCAAAATAGGCACCGACTCAGACGCCGCAGCCCTGTACAGAGATGGCCATTCACATCAGTCCCTATCCCCATTGAGGCTCACAGTCTAAATTCCAGATAAGCTCATCTAGAGTGTGGGGGAACCAGGAGAATCTGAAGGAAGCCCACGCAAACACAAGAACATGTAACCTCCTTGCACATGTTGTCCTTGGTGGGATTTGAATCCAGGACCCCAGTTCGGCAAGTCACCAGTGCTAACCACTGAGCCACCATGTATGTCGAGGGACCACAGTTATGGGATCCACTCATTGTAGACATGAAAAGAACCTACATGGACAATTGATTGGGCCATCAGCTTTACTGCCAAGTCAAATGCATTTTTATTTGTTGCTTCCCCCGCTGCCCCAACCACACACAAACTTGGGAGTTGATCCAACGAGGAAGAGAAGAATAAAGAGCGCTTTATAACCATCTTCCCCATTGGATCCAATCCCAGTTGTTTAACAAAAAGACACACATCAAATACGGGCAGCAAACAGTCAATGTATGAACCGAAGAGGATGCCACACCGGCAAGGACTGCCACGACAACAGCTGAGCAGCCAGAGTCACCAGACGCGTTGGTTCTGCCACTTTCTATCAGATATTGTGTGCCCGTAAAACGTTTAATCCGATAAGGGCTCCTACCTGAAGGAACACATCAAACGCAATCGTTTATTACTAAATCAGTCAAGTTGTAAAAAAGACTACATTAAAGGGAATGTGTCATCAAAAAATGACTTATTGTTTAACTCACATTTTTATGTTAAACACATTTTGTAGGAATTTTTTGGTTATGTTTTTTAATTTTCCATATCACTTTCAATATTTTTTTAATAATTCTTAAGTCCTGCAGTTTTCACTTTGGCCACTAGGCCTAATAATTGTCCGACACTTCCTGTTCTGTACAGAAAGATTAGCAGTTGTCTGATCATGATCAGTAAAAGCAGAAAGGAGACACCAATGTGTACAGATAACACAGAATCCACCAGTCACAAGAGGAGATGTCACAGCTCCCCCTCTCCCCTCCCTTCACAGTGAAAACTCTCCTATACAAGTCTATGGGACAGAATCTGTCCTAAGAATCCTATGGGCATGAAGCTGCTGTAAAGTATCTCTCTGACTGCTGTTAAAGCAGTGCAAGCAAGAATGTCTTCCCCACAATCATATATAGACGGCCAAATAGAGAAATCTACAATCAGGAAATAAAAACGACTGAGAGGAAAAGAATATGGATCAGGGGCTTGATTTAATAAGTAAAAAAAAAAAAAAAATTGGCGACAGATTCCCTTTAAGATAACAAAACCGAAGAATGCAATAAATGCAACAATATCCAATATGAAGAAACTCCCTGCTCCCTTAGGCTCGGGTCACACATGGTTTGTGAGGCGTATTCTGAAGCCGCATCTGCAAGTAAACACCAAGAATAAAATCTGCAGAGCGAGTATGATGAGAAGGCTTCTACCTCTTTTGTGTTATGGGCCCAATCCTGGTTTTGGCTTAGAAACACTGCTGCAGAATACATATAAAAAAGCACAGTGTGAACCCAGCCTAGCCCTGGACAAACAGGGCAGATGTGGTTGCACAAACAGTTGCAATTATTGCTGGATGAGGAGTTTCACACCAATTAAGGAGGTTTTCCAATTTCACGCACTTGCTGTTTAAATCACTGCATAACCAAGTTCATTAAAGGGGTTTTGCCATGAAGACATTTCATGCCTGATTTATCCATCTTCAGTTTTCAGTGTGCTCAAAGGGGGAGGGCGGGTGTTATTTGTTTTAACTGCACATCATGTGACCCAGCAGGTTTGACATCACCATGCCTTTCTCTAAAGTGTGCACACTGTAGTCAAACACAAGGTCTATTTATGTAAAGAGCTGTGAGTAGCTACAATGTAGCTGAGTGGTTAGAATGTTTGCCTTCCATCTTATGGGTTCTAGGTTCAAACCCCTGTGGTAACCAAGTGTGGATATTTTTATTTTTAATATATAATATTTATATATAATGATAATATAAATATATAGTATATTAATATATATATATATTATATATATTATTTGCACTGTTTTACTAATTCCGCAGGACAGGAGTAAAATGACAGCACCTGGGATTGAATACTTGCTAAACAGTGAGTGTATGTGATTACTAGGCAGGGAATAGACGGACAGTAGCTGCCTGAGAGGTGATATGTGAGCATGTGCAGCAAGACTGAAGAGGTCTCATCACTGGTCGGATCTTCTGGAGACGAGTTGAACACTATGGATCACTAAGGGAGCAGCTAAAACAAAAATGGTCCAGAATTTTCGATAATAATGAATGGTGAAAATGTTGATTATTTAATTTGCAAGCTTCCCACATCAATTTTACTTTGTGGCAAAACCCCTTTAACTTTTTGATAACTTCCATTCAAATCTCCACGAGGAAAATATTCATAGTTAACTTTGTGAGTTTAAAGAGGTTGTCCAGGTCAAAAAAAAAAAAAAAAAAAGCAGCCTTAGTCGCCTACCACTGCCCGCGATACCAGCGCTAGCTCTACATTGGGTCCCTTCCGAACCAGGACTTTAACAAGCAGCTGCTGATTGGCTGTAGCGTTCATTAGCAACTCATTGACATCACTGTTCCGAGATTACATCACTGTTGGAAGTGTGTATAACATGGGACGTCTCTGCTCCAGCCAATCAGTAGCAGTGACACGATGTAAAGTGAAGACCAGAGAAAGACATCTGGACCAGAAGGGTTTTTTCTTTTTTATCGTCTGTATATGATTGTGGGGACAGCTTTCTTGCCTGCACTGCTTTAACAGCATTTAGAGAGATACTTTACAGCAGCTTCATGCACATAGGAGCCTGTGAACTGGATCAGTCCTATTGACTTCTATAGGAGAGTTTTCTAGTCCTGTCTGTGACTTGGGAAGAAGTCAGTGTGCAGGGAGGGGGAGCTGTGACCATCTCCTATTGTGACTGGTGGATCCTGTGTTATCTATACACATTGGTGTCACCTTTCAGTGTAACCCTGCTTGTGCTGATAATGAGCAGACTGCTGAAAATATCTCTACAGAACAGGAAGTATCAGACGATTATTAGGCTTAGTGGCCAAAGTGAAAACTGCAGGACTTAAGAATTTTTTAAAAATATTAAAGGTGATATGAAAAATTAAAAAAAATAACCAAACATTCTTAACAAATGTGTTTAACATAAAAATGTGAGTTAAACAAGAAGTAATTTCCCTTTAAAACTATGTGTGCTGCACCAGAACTGGTGCAGCACATGCAAAATCTTGGAGACGGGCATGGGAGGTTCGGATGACTGAGGCATGTAGTCTAAGATCCTCAGCAGAGTTCAGGGAAAGGGTAGGATGGTAGACAGAGATGAAGGAGGAGATGTCGGGGGGGTGCAGTGCTGTGGAGAGCTTTATGGGTGAGAGTGATGACTTTATATTGTATCCTGTACCAGGGCCAGGACGATGGGTATGAGAAGGTAGGCAACCGCCTAGGGTGCCACTTCATCACAGGCAGAAAAGTGGGTGCAAGGAGTGTGTTGAATTTTCCATTTGGGGGATGCTTTGTCCCTTATTTGCCTAGGACACCAGAATACCTTGTCCCAGCCCTATCCTGTACTGAATGGGCTGCCAGTGCAGTGACTGACACAGGGTAGAGGCATCAGTATAGCGGCTGGAGAGAAAGACAAGCCTGGCTGCTGCATTCAAGATAGATTGGAAAGGGGAGAGTTTTCAGAGAGGGAGACCGATAAGTAAGGAGTTACAGTAGTCAAGACGAGAAAGTATAAGTGCAACAATAAGGGTATGTTCACATGGCGTATAGTGGTGCGTACCTGTGCACGCTGCTATATGCCGGCTGTTTGAAAGTACGCGCTAGCCAGCGCGTACTTTCAACAGTACTCCGACTGACTCACTTTCCCTGTCGCATAAGCGCCGGGGAATACATCTGAAAACCATAGCACTGAAAGAGTGCTAGGATTTGACTGTATTTACGGGCATATTTTGGGCGGATTGCATTGCAATTATGCCCCACAAATACGCCGTGTGAACATACCCTAAGAGTTTGAGTTGTTTCCAAAGTAAGAAAAGGACAAATTCTGGAGATGTTCTTGAGGTGCAGGTGACAGGAGCGGGCAAGATATTGGATATAAGGGGTGAACGACAGATCAGAATCTAGTATAACCTTAACACGCGGCCTGCTGC
>JAODAL010071677.1:0-15428 GCA_025379985.1 Phyllomedusa bahiana
CCCCTAAATCCCTCCTGTGGCCCCCATATGCTGCCTGTGGCCCCCATATCCCTGCCTGTGCCCCTATAATGCCTGCCTGTGGCCCCCATATCCCTGCCTGTGGCCCCCATATCCCTGTCTGTGGCCCCCTATATACTGCCTGTGCCCCTATAATGCCTGCCTGTGGCCCCCATATGCTGCCTGTGGCCCCCATATGCTGCCTGTGGCCCCCTATATACTGCCTGTGCCCCTATAATGCCTGCCTGTGGCCCCCATATGCTGCCTGTGCCCTTTTATACCTGCCTGTGGCCCCCATATACTGCCTGTGACCCCCATATACTGCCTGTGCCCCCATTTACTGCCTGTGCCCCCATATCCCTGCCTGTGGCCCCCATATCCCTGCCTGTGGCCCCCATATGATGCCTGTGCCCTATATACCTGCCTGTGCCCCTATATATCTGCCTGTGCCCCCATATACCTGCCTGTTGCCTCTATATACCTGCCTGTGCCCCCATATACTGCCTCAATGACCCTATATACCTGCTTGTGGCCCCCATATACTGCCTCAGTGCCCCCATATACTGCCTCAATGACCCTATATACCTGCCTGTGGCCCCATATACCTGCCTGTGGCCCCTATATACTGCCTCAGTTGCCTGTGGCCCATATACTGCCTCAATGACCCTATATACCTGCCTGTGGCCCCATATACTGCCTGTGCCCCCCTATACCTGCCTGTGCCCCTATTCCTGCCTGTGCCCCCCTCTACCTGCCTGTGGCCCCTATATACTGCCTCAGTGCCCTTATATACCTGCCTCAGTGCTTTTATATACCTGCCTCAGTGCTCCTATATACTGCCTCAGTGCCCCTATATTCTGCCTCAGGGCCCCCATATACCTGCCTGTGGCCCCCATATACTGCCTGTGGCCCCATATACCTGCCTGTGGCCCCATATACTGCTTCAGTGCCCTATATACCTAACTGAGGGGACTGCTATACCTAAAATTAAGGAGTTGCTGGAAATGTGAGGATTCTAAGATATTTGTGTCCAAATCCTCAGGGACGAGTATTGGCCGGGAGCAATCAGCATGAAGGTGTAAACCAGAGGGAGAAGAAAAGGGAAAGTGAACGACGCTGATCAGAAAAGACGTCTCCGGTGAGTTACTAAATGTAACAGCAGGGTAATCACTTATGTCTGCAGAGTCTACATACAACTAGTATCTACCACTATATGGCCCCTGTATGGCGGTGGTATATGTAATCAGAGCCTGTGTACAGCTGGTAGTCACATGTGGGGGTCGCGTTCGGTCAGGGTCTGGCAGGATTATTTGAGCCTTAAGTAGTAATAGTTTTGGGTCTTGGTTTTGTAGGAGTGTTTTTAGTCACAATCACTTGTCTGGAAGATTTGCTCCATGTATCGGTGGATTATTTGGTGACTGTTTAGGGGTATTGTCATATGAAGGTGAGAAGTTCTGAAAAAGTAAATTTGTCATTGGTGATTTTTACTGTACAGTGACTGCTGAGGAGATGGACGGGATCTGTGTGGGATGTGCAGAAAATTAGTGACAGGAACAGAAGGTTTTTCTCTGTAAAAAAACATCCGCAGTTCACAATGAGGCGGGAATAACACAAAGGGCCCGAGCCCCGGATGTTTTAGGACCCTAGCAACGCCCCTGATACAATGTATTCTATAATTACATAATTAATCAGATTCACCTCTGCATTTGGCTTTCCGTTCAAAATGGATGGAACAGATTTGCAGCCAAAAACCAAAGTGTTTTTTTTTTTTTTTAACTGATCTGTTGTTGGGGTCCTATAAAAATAACAGATACCTTTGTTTCCGTTTGCATCAGTTTATTCCAATAAGACACCAATCCATTTTTTAACTCTCTGAAATTTGCCTGTACAAAGTCTAACAGATCCATTTATCAGATGTAAAATGGATACAAACCGATACCTCTCCGTTTCGATCTGTTTTCCGCTGACGTCACAGTATAACAAAACCGGAAGGGTCCTTGCACTCAGGTTTCCATTTTTTCTTATGAGAACAACAATGCTGCATGTTACCCTGTTTTTTCTGTAAAAAAAAACTGACATCTAACGGAACGGAAGCAAACAAAGTCCAAATCCCCACTGAAATCAATGGACGACCGTTCTTTTCCGTTCTACTCATCATATAACAGAATAGAAAAACGGAAAGCTAAACACAGATGTGAACCAGGTCTAAGTTGGTTTATTATTATTACTAACCATAGATTTTTCTGACAGTTCACTGGCCTGTCATGTGACCTTCCAATCGCTGCTGAACAACAGTAATTATGACTAGAATACATTTACATAATTAAGTCATTTTGTAAAAACATTGCACTACTTCTCTTGTACTGATCCTGATTTACAATTTATAGTTTAATCCTGGGATCTCAAACACGCGGCCCCTGAGGCGGTCATCTACGGTTCACAGGGTGACAGAGCTCCAGGTACATCCTTAAAACAGCAGGCCTAAAGGAGGTGCATGTGTCCCGGCTGTTCAACCCCTTAGATGTCGTGGTCAATGGCAATCATGGCATATAGGAGGTTTTACAGAGGGAGTTGTCTTCTGGTGTCCTTCCTCCACGGTGTGATCTGGGGGAGCTGATGATTGCCATCACAACTGGAGGCATAAAAACAGCCTCCGGTCTGTCTGTAACCTAGGCCTGCTAGCTGGGGCGTGACAGGCTGACTGATGTTAGCTTAATAAATTACATTATGTATTGCAATGTACTATAGCAGCGATCAAATGATCACTCAGTTTAGTCCCATTATGAGAAAATGGAAAAAAGGAAACAAGAAATAAAAAAGAAACTTGTTAAAAAAAACACATATGCACACACCATTATTTACCCCATTCCAACTGCTTATTATGCAAAAAAAAAAACATAAGTTAAAAAGTACATATTTGGCATTGCCGTGTCCCTAACAACTTGGGCAATAATTTTGTATTGCAGAAAATTTGGGAGGGATTTTTTACCTCTGGTTTAACCTAAAGAGCTAAAATTTTAGGATGCTTTCACACAGGGCAGTTTTGGTGCAGTTTTAACTGCGTTCCAATTAAACTGTCTTTATTAAAAGCAAGCTTCTTTCAGTTGTCCAAATTGTTCAGAAAGGTAGAAGTCTTGTGGATTACAAACACACTAATTGATTACTCACTTTCCAAACAGTTAAGGTAAGTGAAAGAAGCTTGCTGGCAATAAATTTAATTGGTTAAAACTGCACGAAAACTGCGCTGTGTGAAAGCTCCCTTAAACTGATGTAAGGAAAATGACCCTCTGTCACGTTGCTAAACTATTAAGGGTATGTCTGGTGAAAAGTTGCCTGACTTATAGCAACCTCCAAAACTATGAGTGCTACTCTGGGCTCAGAATCAATGCAAGATACGTGAGATAGATATTGTAACTTTTTCCTTAAACTATAAGATGTAAAAATAAGTGTAGATTGGGGCTTGCCATGATTTCAGTGCTTGAAATGCTCTCTAAAAGGAAATAATACTGCCTAACTCTGCTAAGCTGCAGAGGAAATGGGGCCAGGTTTTGCAGACCCCTGGAGAGTCAAGTAAACTAATAATCTGTGCATTACATTTAATTAGTAAAGTTCTCGGGTTAAAGAGAAATTATATCATTCTAAATTAGGTTTCAACTGTTAGACACTGACTTGCAAATCTCAGAGTATTATTCCCAGAGGCCACACATATGACAAGGACACGGCATTACCAATGATAATCCTATACAGTTTTTCCTATTTGTTTTATTTTAATGTATCCACAAATCTACACAATAAAACACAGTTTCAACCACTTTCCATTCCACCTAATGCCTATAAATTTATTCCACTAGATTGGGTCTGTGATCAAGTGAAGGTCCAAGCTGACCACCAGCAGTTAAGATGTTGTCTTAACGAAGAGGAGTTTTAGCATCAGGCAAAATCCCTTTCTGAGGCCGGCTCATAGCTCACTACGAGCTGACCTCAGAGAAAAGGGAGGTGGTTGCACTTGCGTAGTTTTCTACATTCTTTTTTATGGCAGTTCCAAATATAGCTGAGCGAGTGTGATTGGCTATACTCAAAGCTTCCATAGACATTAATAGGGTAGAGCTGTGAAAGCTAAGAGCTGGCCTCAGACGGGTATTTTGCTTCATGGCAAAACTCCTTTAAAGTTATCCAACTCTATAGAACTATTTACATTAAGATTTATCATTTGTTAGTGGGAAAGCTTGCCAGACACCAACGTTTATTAATATCCATGACTTCTAAGCTCATTCCGAGCCCAGATGAGACCCACAAAATGAATCATTCCAGAGACAGGACCATTAATTCCAACGCTATGCCAGACCCCTAAAATGTTTTAGATCTCAGACATGAATTCTAGAATCAATTGGTTCCCAGACCACTAGTGTTGAGCGATTACGTTGGCCATCGACATCGATCGATGGTCGATAGTCGACCATCATCGACAAGATAATCGATGGTAGATTATGATCGATGACCATTAAAGTCTATGGGAGAGCAACAACACCTTCATTCTTACACCCAAACAGGGCTGGAGAAGCTGGAATTAAAATCCACAACAGTCAAATGGATACCTGCTACATTTAGGCAACACACTTAGGTTATAAAAGCCACAGAAAAAAAAAATCACAGACCATTCAATATCCTTGTCTTGTACCACAGCATGACCCTTAAACCTGCATCACCCACAAATTAAAAAGTGACAGAAGGCAGTATGATTTGAACCATCATTTTTACTTGAAAATGGACATTGGACTATCCCTGTCCTGGGCCACAGCATGAGCCCCAAACCTGCATGACCCCAGATTAAAAAGTGCCGGAAAAAGGAGTCTTTCAACCACCATTTTAGTTTCACTGGACATTGACTATCCTTGTCCTGGGCCACAGCATGAGCCCAAACCTGCATGACCCCCACATTTAAAAAGTGTCGGAAAAAGGAGTCTTTCAACCACCATTTTAGTTGAACTGGACATTGACTATCCCTGTCCTGGACCACAGCATGAGCCCCAAACCAGCATGACCCCAGATTAAAAAATGCCGGAAAAAGGAGTCTTTCAACCACCATTTTAGTTTCACTGGACATTGAATATACCAGTCAAGGGCCACATCATGAGCCCAAACCTGCATGACCCCAGATTAAAAAGTGCCGGAAAAAGAGTCTTTCAACCACCATTTTAAATTTCACTGGACATATACTGTCCCTGTCCTGGGTAGCGCTTGCCCCCCCGTATGAGTGTGGACCAATTGAGCTTCACTTGGAAATACTGGTGGTTAATGCTCCTGTTTCCACCCAGGTGCCTTTTTCTTGGCATTCTTTTTCTCATTTTACTCAACGTGCTGGAGGAAATTGTCTCTGTACTTTGTTCTCTGTCCATGCTCCATACTCCATGTCCTCTGAATAACATACATTGGTCAAGTTTTCCTGTACCTCCCTTGTACAATTTCAGAGGAATTTTTTTTACCAGCTATTTTGTACATGCAAGTTTTTAGTAGTTTAATTTCTAGAAAACACATTTTTAAAATAGAATGGGATCCCACCATGTTTTTGTTTTCTTTTTTAATTGTTTTAAATGGGTTGTCTCAATACAGGGATTGATAGCTCTGTTAAAGATCTTGCAAAAACAAGTCATTTTGCAATAGGGTTCCATTAACAGTGTCCCTACCTATTCCTGTTTCTGACAGCACCATCACCCTTGAGCCACTCTTGACAATTGTGAAGAACAAATGCCCTGTTAGAAACAACATTTTTTTTATAATAGGACCTGTAGTATAGCTGCATTTCAAAGCAAAATTCTCCCAAAAATTCAAAGCATGACCCTTGAGCCACTTTGGACAATTTTTAAGAACAAATGTCTGTTAGAAACAACATTTTTTTATAATAGGACCTGTAGTATTGCTGCTTTTCAAAGCAGCATGACCCAAAAAATATAAAAATGAATTCCCCAGCCATGTTAAAAACTGTGAGGGAGAAATGCCACTTAGAAGCCACATTTCTGTTTCAAAGGACCATAATTAAAAGCTGTATCTCACAGCAACATGACCTCAGAACCATTGACAATGCGAAAACTTCTAAAGATAAAGTGAGTAAATAGAATACGGTGTTGTCATGAACCTTGCTGTCTTTTACAGTCTCCTCACAGCAAAACCAGCAAAATGAACTGTTGGAAAAGAGAATAAAAATTTCAGTAAGAAATGATCTTTTTAAAAAAAAGTTTTCAAGGGGAAACCATTTCTGTTGCAGGAATGTGAAGTAGACCGGCAACTAATCGGTGACCTCGGCAATTGGGGCCACAACATAAATTAGAGATCCATGCCTGATTCATCTGATGAAAGTCAAACGATCCACATTATCTGTGGAAAGCCGGATGCGTTTGTCTGTAAGGGACTCCTCCAGCTTTGCTGAAGGTCTGCTCAGATATGACGCTGGCTGCTGGGCAGGACAACACCTCTATGGCCTGGCGAGCGAGCTCGGGCCATTTCGTCCATTTTGGATACCCAGAAGTCTATTGGTCCGGAACATATACAAAAACATCGGTGTGAGGAGCAGTAGTCGGGGCACCATGATCTTAAGCTGGTCTCTGTGTGTTGGATGTGTGCCCTGCATTGCATGCGTTGGTGAGGTGGTAAATAAAGATTCCCAAGGGTCACCCTTTTAGGCTTTCTGCCACCTTGCCTGCTGCTGCTGCCGCTACGGCTACTTGGCAACTCTACTGCTGTCACGTCGCTGATTGTTGTTCTAACCGTGACATTTGAAGAACGTGAATCAACGCAAAAGATGTATCCAGTTGATCAATCAGCAAGGTCTCAATTTCCTGCATTTTACTGTCTATGTGGGTGGGTGGAAGGAAGTGCTGAGTTTTGATGTGTACCGGGGATCCAGGAGGGGGGCCACCCAGTAACTCTTGTTCACTTGGATGGCCTTACTGCGAGGATCATGTTGGAGGAAATGGAGCATCCAAGCACTCATGTGAGAGATGGAGCCTTGATTTCCCAAACCTCTGGGTCAGGGCACTAGGGAAACTGATCTTCCTCATCTTCCTCCTCCGCCTCAAATTCGCGCCAACCCCTTTTCCAAGGCAGGGAGTCGGGAACTGGTCTAGGAATACCCCCTCCTCCTCCTCTCACTTCCCCGGCAAGCTTAAAACACCCCCTGACTTCCAATGATGACCCTAAAAAGCTGATGCCTGCCTTGCACTAGCCCTGGCCCCGAACCACTGTCTAATAAAAGACCGATAAAATTTAAAAAAAACTGTCGGGCCTTGTGGATTCGACGGGAGAAAGGGGCTCCGTGCCCGCATCTGTTCTGTCCCTCCTCCGTCACTGGCGGGCCCTGTTGTTTTCAGATGTCCAACGATCGTTCCAAACTAAGACACCACAAGCTCATGTGACGGGGGCATCGTCCACACTGACCATTTTGGTGATTTCAAAACTGGAAAAGGATGGTGCAGAGCTCTTCACCTTGCCCCACTCCGGTGGCTCAACACCCCGAGGTCGCACCGCGTTTGTCGGCCATGTTCACGTCGTACTGCGTAAGGCATTGCGCTGCTCCCCACAATCGCTGGAGCATTGGAGGGTGGAATTGGTTTTGCCACTAACAATGAACTTGAGGGGGGAGGCCGGCTGACGCTGAAAACGCAGCCAGGCGGGGACGAAGCAGGGTCAAAACGGCGGAAGTGCAACTTAGATTCGACCCCTTCATCAGAGCAGTCCAGCCCCCGGTAGCTCTTTAGAATTTCTGGACGACCTGGTTCATGACATGTGCCAGGCAAGGGATGTGCTCCAGCCTACCGATCTTAAGGGCGGCCAGCATATTTCGGCCCGTTATCCCCAACACACCTTGCCTGGCACAAGGTTCTTTGCACCCAGCCAGCGCTCGGTTCTCGTTGCGGAGAGCCGTCCACAGCTCCTGACCTGTGTGTGACGGTCTCCAAGAAGATTAATTTCAACACGGCCTGGTTTCTCTGGACACGTGATGCCACCAGAGGCCCTTTGGGGGGAAAAAGAACCCTGCACCATCCCCTGTGGTTTTGAAGAGCGTGCGCCGAGCCTGAGAGCCACCGTCACCCCAGAGACATCCACCCCACTCACCCAGTGAGCTGTCACAAAGATATAGGGGCCTTGGCCGTGCTTACTAGTCCATGTGTCGGTGGTGAGAGGGGACTTTTCCGGACACAGATGCAGAAACGCGCTTGAAATTTTAGATGACACGTGGCTGGCCAGGGCAGGGACGGCTTTTCTGGAAAAGAAATGCCTGCTCGGCATCTGGTATTGGGGGGCAGGCGAAGGCCATGACGTGGCGGACCCCATCTGTGTCCACCAGACGGAAAGGCAACATTTCCAAAGGGCCCAAAAAGCCGGAAATGCCGACATTCAGGTTTTTGGGCTTTGGGATGGTTTGGGTTAAAGTGTTTTTTTCTGCTCCCAAACCTGGAAGACAGAAGGCTGGCTGCTAGACCCGGCCGCTGTACGGCGTTGCAGGTCGTCAAACTGGCAGAAGGAGAAGGGTAGAATGGGTCTCTGGTGGTGCTGATGGTACTTGGGCGACGGTGGAGGCTGAAGCGGAGGCTGATCCCTGATCATGACTCTGAGAGATATGGGCAGCTGAGGAACACTTGGTGGTGGCGGAGGAGGAGGAGGCGGAGACAGAGGGTGTGACCGTGGTTGGGAGGCCCCGGGTCCGGTCTGGGGCCTTTTTTGGCCAAGTGTTGCTCCATTTCAACTCATGCAATCGCTGCATGTGACTAGACATGTTGGTGGTGGTTAACCACCTAAGGCTCTTGCCTCTACTTATGAGTTTACGGCAAAGGCGGCATACGATACACTGGGTGAATCAGAGGCTTGCTCAAAGAAGTCCCAGGCTTGAAAGGTCTTGGACCTTTTTACGGCGATAAGCGAGGAGCGGGGTTGCCTGCCGTGGCTGGCGGAATCATATCAGCGACTTTTGCGACCGCCCTCTCCCTTTTTGAGGCGGAACCCGTACTGACACTACCCCATCGTCTTCCTCCTCGCCAGTGATGAAAACGCTCGCAAGCAAATTCTGCTGAAAAGACCACGTTGGAGCCGCAATGTCGTCATCATCATCATCAACTCAGATGACTTCGTCGTCCTGACATTCTGCCTCCAGGAGCTGCGGGCTACAACAAGAGGGACTGCAAGGCGTTGCCGACCGCCCGGGATTTTTGCCGATTGACCGGCTTCCTTCTCCTCCTCTGATGGCATCAGTAACTGGCGCAGAGCAGAGAAAATCATCATCTTTGGGCCCCTTGATCTTTGACATGCCTTCTGACCCCAACCGCATTTTGTCATCAAAGAGGTCTTCAGAAAATGGATTATCCACAGTGGTGGGTACACAGTTGACATTTGGGGCTGCTTCATGTTGGACGGATGCTGTGATGCTGAGGACGACATTTGGGGCCCGTGACTGGGAGGACAGGAGGTAAGACTGCGGGATGCAGGTTGCATTAAAACCACTGAAGAACAGTTTGGCGATGCTGTTCGTTACTGAGATTCACAGGGGCCCTGACCCAGCGATGACAGGCCTGACGGTCCTGAAACCCGACGATCCCGCTGGCATGCGTGTTGTCGCCACACGGAAGGAGCACCTTCTCTCGTACCTCTACCTCCATGTCCTACCCCCCTCTTTGCTCGCTTACCACCTGATTTCGCTCCATGTTTCAGAAAAAATAAAAATTTGAGAAGGTATGGAAAAGTTTTGGAAGTCCTCTTATTAAAAGACGGCAAATCACAGCTATTCTCAAATCCCTCAAATCAAAACAAAATTGCTGTATTCACATTTAACTGCAAAGTAGATCTATCAACAAAGCTGGCCTGCGCCAAAGTGAAAAAACACGTATCTGAAATGTATTCGGATAATAAAAGGTATTTTTGGCACCATTAAATTAACCTGTGGTGACTACACAATTCTTGATTCAATTTAAGTGCAAGGTGCCTCAATGAACAAAGCTGTCGTGCGCCAAAATTAAAAAACACGTATCTGAAATGTATTCGGATAATAAAATGTATTTTTTGGCACCTATAATTCACCTGTGGTGACTAAAAAATTGCAGTATTCACATTTAAGTGCAAGGCGACTCAATAACAAAGCTGTAGGTGCGCCAAAATGAAAAAAATACGTATCTTTATTTTATTCGTATAATAAAAGTTTTTTTTTGTCACCTAACTATCACCTGTGGTAAAAATACACAATTGCTGGATTCAAATTTAACTGCAAGTAGATCCATCAACAAAGCTGGCCTGCGCCAAAGTGAAAAAACACGTATCTGAAATGTATTCGGGTAATACAAGGTATTTTTTTTGGGCACCATGAATTCACCTGTGGGAATTAAAAAAAATTGCAGTATTTTACATTTAATTTTTAAAGGGGCCCCAAAGAAAAAAGAAGTAGTTCGCCAAAGTGAAAAAAAACGTATCTGATGCCCCTTTGGGAGAAGGTACAAAAACCCCATCCCTGAAACCCATAACATCTTTTTGATCCCCGTTACGCTTGTACTAGCTCAGGGCCCCCTTTTCAGCGCCCCATAGGATCTGGCGATATCCGGGATATTTAAACCCCTTCCCGCAGGACTTCCCTTCCCTTTCCAAAAAACGAAAATGGGGGGACTTTGGGGATGATAATTTGTCACAAATTGATAACGCTCCCCTTTCTGGGCAAAAACGGATGCGGTTTCCCCCCGAGGGCCCCTTTTTATCCAAATGTAGCACGGGGAACGTAGGGAACCCAAAGGCCAAATTTTAAAAAATTACATCAGACATTGCATACCCGCACCCAAAAAGAAAATGGCATCACCTGAGGAGAGGGAAAACTCATATATAGAAAAGCAAAAGGGTAACTGGACCCCTTTTTCCAAACCGGGCATGCGGCTAACCAACCACACAAAATTAAATATTACCGTAGCCCCAAATTAAATCTACCCAATTTCTGGCCAGACAACAAAAGCAAAGTCCCGCACCCCCAATTTTACCCTAAAGGGACCCGAAAACATATACCTTTGTCTATCATCAGGGGGGGAAAAAGATTCTGAGAATTTTTTAGGATCTCTCAGAGCGCACCACAGATATGGAACGGATTGATTCTTTTTTGAATTCGGTCCCCTTCCAGGCCTACAGAAACCCAAAGAACCATGTTAGAGGATCCTAAAACAGAGGGGGGAGGAAGAGGGGCCATTGCTTTTTTCCCCCACGGGGAAATCACCAGGACCAGACGGTTTCGGAAAAAAATTTCATAAACTGCTCTCCCCGATGGTGACCCCGGTGTGACCTCTTTTTAAAAATCACATTTATCAGGAACACGGGAGATGGATAATTATTAAATCCAAAAAATTTTTTTCTACAAAAACCTAACAAAGACCAAAATTGGTCAAAATTTCCTCCCAAAGTCTGTTGAATTGTGTTAAAAAATTCCCCAAAATTATAGCAAACGGGATCCAAACCTTTTTGCCCCTAAAATCACCCTTTTCCCAAAGGGTTCGTCGGACGCCAATAAACGCAAAATATTAGAGCGGCGATTGCAGCCAGACAAATCTCGGCATGGGGGGGATATGTCAATGCCCCCTTAGTCTTGATGCAACTAAATTTTTAGATACTGTGTCAGGCCATTCCTGTGGACCGCTGCGGAGGAGGGGGTTTGGATCAAAATTTCGCTTTTTTGTGAGCTAACAAAAGAAAACTTCCACCTTCCTGTTAATTAACGAAAATATCAGACCCAATTATATCTTTAGAGGAACCCACGGGGTTGCCCACTTTTCTCCAATGTTATTAAATTTGGCATTAGACCCCTTGCTGTATCGCCTTCCCCGGGACACCCTAAAGGGAAGTTATGGGGAAGCGGAACCATTTGAGATTGAGCCTTCGCGGATGATGTTTTTCTGATCCTTCGCAAAACCCGTTGGACTTACCACGAGTCTTGCGAATTTTTTAAAGAAGTGGGTGATCTTCGGGTTACCATCAACCCAGAAAAAACTCTCCCGGGTTTGAAGGGCCCACGAGACCACCTGGTCTTTAGCTTATCCCTTTAAAGGGTGAAGCCGTGATGCCTTATTTGGGAACAACCCCTAGGTCCCCCCTCCTTTTAAAAACATAACATCCCCCCAGTTCACTCCTTGGAAAAGAGACTAATGGCCTGGAGGAAACTACCTTATCATATGGGGGCAGGGTAACCACTTAAGACCGAGAGTTTCCAAAGCGTAATCCTCCCTCACCCCTACATTGGAGGAGGAAAGATAAAGGGGGAAAATACATGCGCTATCAGGGGTTTTGTGGAAGGGAGGGAGACCACGAATTCACTGGTAATTATGCAACAACAGAATCAAACGAGAATGGGACTCCCTAACGTGGGGGCATATGGGACGGCGGCGCTCTTGTGGATCGCGATAACGGAACATAGATCGGGGTTTACAGCCCCCTTTTTGGATCAGTCTTTCTTGGGAATCTCTCCGGGAAAATTTACTGCACGCCCATACCACTCTTTCCCGGCCCCTATTAGTGTAATCCACTGTTGATTTCAGTGGAAGGCGTGGCAACCTTGAGGCCAAAAATTGAGACTACATCCCAATTTTCTCTTTAACCACCTCTTGGCCCCAATCCAAAATTTTTAGGAGGATCCCCCCATGGAAATTCCATCGGTGGGGTAGAGGGGGGGGGGGGGGGGATTATCAGTATAAACCCCATGATAAACATGAAAACAAGGAAGATTTTATCTCAGAAACCCGGAATAAATTTGGCTGTGGAAATCCCATTTTCCCCTACCCTGTGCCCATAGCTATGCCTGTAAAGTGATCTCTGGGGTCTTCGCAGAATGGGATTCAGCTCTCTGGGGGTTGTTGCGACAAGATACTTCCCTTGGGGACTAACCTCCCCCCCTATATAAGCTAACCCTACGCAATTAACTTTTCCCGACCTCAAAAGGCAATTACAAATGGGGGGGATGACCCCTCTAGACCTGGCTACGTTAAAAAGGGCCCTCAATAATAGTAGAAAGTTTTTGCCCTCCAGCAATAAGGAAATGATCTCCAAATTTACATAAGGCATTATAACCCCAAAAAGGGGGGACAAAATGGGGATTTTTTCCCAAAAAACTTGTGCTTTCGTTGAGAGCGCCAGACGGACCTATCCATTGTTTTTGGAGCGTCCGGTAATCCAGACCCTTTTGGGCAAGATCATACTTTTTACAAAATTTCCAACCCCACAAACTATGCCCCAGAACCCCCCCTGGGGCATTTTGGCATATAAACCACAAGACACTCCAGTGCACCAGGGTGTAGGAAGCTTCTCCACTTTATCGCAGCCCGGGAGGGGTGAAAACAAACTTGCAAACCTGGATCATAAAAAAAAAACCACCGCCCTTTTAAGTATTTTTAAAAAAATTATCGTATTTAAAAGAAATGGACTGGGTGGGGCACTATACAAAAATTTAAAATTTTTTTTTTTCCCGATCTGGGAGAGCTTTATCTCTTTCTGCCAAACGACAAAAATACTAAAAAGAAATTGTTTTTATTTTAAAAACCCATGGTATCAAAAAAAGAGTCTTGGGGGGGATCCGCCATACTTATCCATAGTTCGGGACAAAGGGGGGGGACCCGTACTGGGGACGGCTGCGCGTACTGCCTATCGATCACCTGGAATTTTGGAGAATTGAAGAATCGGGGTTTTTATTTATTTATGTGGTTTATTGCTAGGGATACGGGACCAACATCCAAAATTCTCTTGCCAAACACATTTTAAACCCACTTACTAACATATTTAAAAAGTAAATCTGCAGGAACTGTCCAGACATCAAGAAGATATTAAAAACTGGAGACCCAGAGGACTCGATTGCAAAAAGAGCACTGTCATCAAATGCTGTTGCGAAAAAACGGGTTTTGGGGGCTCATGGGTAAAAAGATTCTTTTGTCATAAGAATTTCATAAAGAACCCGTGCTCGTCCCTTGATTCTTAAGCTTATTAAGTTGGGGGGAGGAAAGGGGGGGAAAAATAGGGGGTAAGGGGTTATAGTAAAAAAATGGGGGATTTTCTTATGACTCTTGGGGGATACAAAAATCTAAAATAAAAACAGATTGTTTATCTGCTATTCTGAAAATTGTTATAGGTATAATGGTTAACTGGGTATCTGTATTTTAAAACCCCGTTTTTTTTTAATGGGAAAAACTCAATAAAACAGTTTAAAAAAAAAACACGTATTGAATTTTTTCGGATAATAAAAGGTATTTTTTGGCACCTTTCAAATACCTGTGGTGACTACAAAATTTCTGTATTCAAATTTAACTGCAAAGTAGTCTTCAACAAAACGACCTGCGCCCAAAATGAAAAAACCAAACTGAAATGTATTCGGATAATACCAGGTATTTTTGGGACCTTTTTTAATTCACTTGGTCTACAAAAATTTCTGTATTCACAAAATTTAAAAGCAAGGTGCCCCCAATAAAAAAAGCTGTATGCGCCAAGTGAAAAAATCGTATCTTAATGTATTTTGGATAATAAAAAGGTATTTTTTGGCACCTATCAATTCACCGTGGGGACAAAATTGCTGATTACATTTAAGGCAAGGTGCCTAATGAACAAACTGTTGCGCCAAAGGGGAAAAAAAACTAATTTTAATTTTTTAATTTTGGATAATAAAGGTATTTTTTGGCACCTATCAATTCACCTTGGTGACTACAAATGCTGTATTCACATTTAATGCAAGGTCCTCAATAAAAAAGCTTAGTGCGCCAAAATAAAAAAAAAAAAAAAAAAAATTCTGTAATGTATTCGAAAAATACAAATTTTTTTTGGCACCCTTTAAATTCACCGTGGTGACTACAAATTGCTGTATTTCACATTTAAGTGCAAGGTGCCTCAATGAACAAAGGCTGTATGCGGGCCAAAATCAAAAAAAAACGTATCTGTAATGTATTCGGGTAATAAAAGGTTTTTTTTGGGCACCCATCAAATTCACCTGTGGGACTACAAAATTGCAGTATTTACATTTAAGTGCAAGGTGCCTCAATGAAAAAAGCTTTGTGCGCCCAAAATAAAAAAAAACAGTATCTGAAATTTATTTTGAAAAAATCAAGGTATTTTTGGGACCTATAACCTAGCTTTAACAAAATTGCTGGATTTAATTTAAAAAAGACTGCCCCGTACTCTACTTTAAAAAAAATATAAGGGTGTTTGAGAACCCAGATCAATGGGAAAAAGTCCTGGGTATACTAATTAAAAATGACAAAAACAACTACAGGTAAGCCCTAGAATAAAAGATACATAAGACATAATTTTTAATTTGGGAAATAAAACCCTAAAGACGGAAAGAACCCAGAAAATACCCTATCACAAAAAAAACTGCTGCCACAAAGTGGGGAAGTCGCCCCCGATAAGGGCCCCCCACCTGGAAAACCCAAACTAACCCCCAAAAT
>JAODAL010071678.1:0-15428 GCA_025379985.1 Phyllomedusa bahiana
ATTGAAAGGGATTACGCAATAGTAGGGTTTCTTGTGAAAAAAATTATAATAATTTCGCTGAGTTTTTTGGACACAAGCAAAAGGCACGTCCTTCTCTTGAGAGTGGAGACATGAGGCTAAAACGGGAAACGTGTTCTATGTAAAACGGGGGGTCATGTGATTTTCCGCCAATCGCAACCTTTTACACACCCAGTCATGAGTCGCCCACTTCTCCCCCTGCTCTATTCGTAATTGATTTTGGCGAAAAAAATTAAAGGGAAAGCGGAAAAAGGCGCGATTTAATAGATGATGCACAGATTTTAACCAAAAATTATCGCAGACTAAAAAATCAGACCCATAAAAACTGTGCCATTTCAACTTTGTGATAATAATTCCCCTCAAACTATGATCAAAAATTTTGGGGTTTTCAAGTAAATATAGTAAAAATTGAAAATCGGGTAAAAAGGTGAAATTTAAAAATTTTAACTCCACTTTGCATTTTCATTTAAATTTTCAAATTTTTTAATTTTTTTTAAAAAATAAAAAAGGATTTTTAGGAAAAAGATTTATTACAATTTAAAGCACTTTTTTCTGAAAACAGTTCCGAATCCACGGATAGGTTTAAGTTAAAAAAGTTATTCTATATAAATTTCCCCAAATGTCAGATAGGTAAGGCTATGTCAGGGAAGGCAAAACTGGTTTCGGTGGTAAGGGGTTAAAAAAGAAATGCAGCTCAATATTGATTATCCTTATTATGCCATTTTTAGAGATATCCCATATGTGGCCACTAGTGCGCTATTTGACTCAATCATAAACCTCAAAATAGAAGGAGCACCTACTGGATTTTTGTGTCTCATTTTCATTAGGATATTTTTTAGACACCATTACAAGTTTGCTAACACCCTAAGGTGCTAAAACATAATAAACAACCCTAGAAAGATCTAATTTTGGAAACTACATCCCTTAAAAATATATCCAGGGGTGTAGTAAGTATATCGATCCCACAGGTATTTCACACATTTTTTTAGTGTTAGGCTGTCAAAGTGGAAAATTTAATTTTTTCTAATAATATGCAGTTTTAGCTGAAAAGGTTGGCTTTTGGAATGCAGATTTTGGTGGGTGCATGAAAATTTTACAAGGCCCCAAAGTCCCAAAACATGAATTCCAGAAGTTACCATTTTGGATTAAACCCTTTTAACTGGTTTTTATCTATGCATTTTCAGCTCACAGTTTTTTTTTTTAGCATTGGGCTGTGAAAGGTTTCATTTTTACAGTGTTCGCGAGCGGTGTATATGACATAATAGCTTTACTATGTGGGTCAGAACAATTACAACAATATCAATTTCATATAGTTTTTTTATGTTATACTTTTACACAATAGAAATGCTTTTGTAAAAAAATAGTGTTTTTATGTTGTCATATTCTGACTGTAATAACTTTTTTTTCTGTTTACAGAGCTAATAAAGGGCTTGTTTTTTGCAGGATGAGTTAATGTTTTTAGTGTTATCATTTGGGGGTTCATATGATATTGGTAAGGAGACAAAATATCTCCCAGATTTGTTTGTGTGGTTTCCAAATTATAAAAATTAAACGGGAGTGTATGTGCCTACATATTCAAAAAAATGAGAGCTGAATGAGAAAAAAAATTTTGTCAGCCTTTCTTTAAAAAGTGTGCAAAGGTTTTTTTTTAAGTTAGTGGTAGAAGTCAGGGTTTTGCAAAACAGTAGTATGCTTTATTGGACAAACAATTTTAAAATCATTTAATCAACACCTTTTTATTATTATTCATTTATTAATAAAAAAATCTTTACATTAAAAATCATTTTTTTTGGTCAGTCATTAGTAATAAAAAAAGCTCTAATTATTTTAAACTTGGTTAGTATGCATGAAAATCTTTTGAGTATTGACGGCCCGTGATTTACTGCGCATGACAGAAAAGGCCGGTTGGGTTTTACTTAACTTTCTACTTTAAAAAGTTAACATCTGTGTTTTGGATTGGCCTTCGGAATCTAACAACAAGTAGGGTGTTGATATTATGAAAAGACAAAAACTGCGAAAAAAACTTGGTATTTACAATAATAAAGAAAGGACACAGAAGTAGTGTCGATCGAACCATTCAAGAAGAGTTAAGTTTAAGTCGAACTTCACGATTTTTTAGAACTTGAGCCATACCGAGCTTTTTACGGTACCTTCGATTAAAATTCACGTTCGGCATGTGCGTTTGACGCGCCATTTTTAGTTTCACTTTAAGCTGCTTCCTGCACTTTTGGCGGCCATCCAATCAGTGCAGAGCACAGAGGGGGGTCGATAGCATCACCACTGTGGGTGTAGGGATCTCATTAGCTGCTAAAATCACATGACTCTGTTATATGTATGTCACTGTTTTCCCTGGTGAATGCCATTTGCAGTTCACTCTCTGTACTGAATGCACAGCTCTCTGTCAGCCTGCTTGCTTGTATGCATGCAGGCACCCTATTTCTCAGCAAAAGCTGCTAGTTAGATTAGTTAGGGTGGGGGGTACAGCAAGCTTAGGGAATCATAGACAGCAATAGTTAGGGATTTTTAGATTGCTGACTGCATCTTTCCCATCTTTATTCTGAGTGCCCAAAAGTTCATTGTTCCAGCTTTGGGGGTACAGTTAGTGCAGAAGACACCTATAGCAAATCTGCAAAAAAAAAAAGAAATCGCTTTCAAATACTGGTTTCTTGCTGCAAATTTGATTCTGTGCCCAAACGTTCATTGTTCCAGTTTTTGAGGTATAGCTAGTGCCGAAGACAATTATAGCAAATCTGCAAAAAAAAAAAAAAATTGCTTTCAAATACTGGTTTCTTGCTGCAAATTTGATTGTTTGCCCTAAAGTACATTGTTCCAGTTTTGGGGTTAGAGTTCTTGCATAAGAGACTTTTACCAAATCTTTAAGCTTTTTAATATTTAGCTTTTGAACATGGAGAGAAGTAGAGGTGGTAAGCGAGAAAGGAGGGGTGTAGGACGTGAAGCTAGAGGTACGAGAAAAGTCACTCCTTTTAGTGCTCCAGACAACACACAAGTGAACACATCGTCAGTCGCAGGGCCATCAGGTCTGTCATCGCTTGCATGGTTCCCTGTGAATCTTAGTACTGAAGAGCGGTGCCAATCTGTTTTTTATTGTTTAAAACACTCTGCATCCAATGGTTTTACCTCTTCTTCCTCTCAGTCATGGGCACAAATGTCATCATCATTATCATCAGTCCATCCTGAAGCAAACACAGGCCAAATGTCACCCAATAAACAGACCTCTAGATTATCTACATTCCGAAGAGCTGACACAATGATGACACAATGCGGTTGGGGTCAGAAGGTATTTCAAAAGATCAAGAGGCCAAAGATGATGATTTTGTCTGCTCTGACGCCCAATCGCTGATGCCCTAAGAGGAGGAGAAGTAAGCTGGTCCACAGGCAGAGATCCTGAGCGATCAGCAATGCCTCACAGTGCCTCTGACTTCTAGCCTGCAGCTCGAGGATGTAGACTGTCAGGAAGAGGAAGTAACCTGTGATGAAGATGACATTGCGGATCCAACGTGGTCTTTTGATCAGCATCTTGCAAACGCGTCATCAGTGGAGGAGGAGTATGATGGGGTAGTGTCAGTGCGGGTCCAGCCTTAGAAAGGGAGAGGGCGGTTGTACAAGTCCACTGACATTACTCTGTCAGCAATGGTCAGTGGTGGCAGCGGGAACACTGCTACTAGGTTTTCACCGTCGAAGAGGTCTAGGACCTATGAAGCCTGGGCCTTTTTCGATCAAGCCTAAGATTCGCCGAGTGAAGTCATATACCAGGTTTGCTTTCAACGCGTCAGTAGAGGAAAGAATCTAAAGAGTTTAAGCACTACGAATATGAACAGGCACATGCATGTAAAGCATGAATTGCTGTGGAAGAGTCACTTGGAGATAAAAGGCCACACAGGTCCTGGGCTTCCAACCACTGTGACATCTTCTGCCTCCTGGGCCACTTCCAAGCCCAAGCGGTCCTCTGCTGCCGATGTGCCGGAGAGCATGAGCAAGCACCATTCCCATTCCCAAATACTGTCAGCCAAATCCCACCAGAAACACAGCCCACAACTTCCCCTTCCGCCAGTGTGACCTGCACACCGTATAGCAGCCAGTCCGGCAGCCAGCCTTCTGTGAACTATGTGTGGGAGCATAAGAAATGTTTTCTCCCCAGCTATCCCAAAGCCAAAAGCCTGAATGTCGGCTTTTCCAGTCTGTTGGCCTTGGAAATGTTACCATTCAGCCTGGTGGAAACAGATGGGTTCCACCACGTCATGGCTCTGGCATGCCCCCAATATCAGATGCCGAGCAGGCATTTCTTTGCCAGAAAAGCTGTCCCTGCCCTGGCCCGCCACATTGCAGAAAAGATCTCCAGCGTGTTGGCTGCATCTGTGTTCACTAAAGTCCATCTTACTACAGACACATGGACTAGTAAGCATGGTCAAGGTTGTTACATCTCACTGACTGCTCACTGGGTGAGTTTGGTGGATGACAGTGCCTCTGGTGATGGGTCCCGGCGGACACTCTTCCACACTGCTGGAATGGAGCAGATTTCAGATCCCCAACCTTGACGGGTAGCATCACGTATACCAAACACACACCTAGGGCCAATTCATTTATAATTCTTTACTTTTTGAAAAATTTCTTATAGGTGCATAACATAGTGCAGAGCGACAAACACCTTAGGAAATGCAAACATATAATAAATGTGGCAGTACTTAGCTGACATGCAGAATTTCAATAGTTATGTGTCCATTATTTCATGGTAGAACACTGAAGGCTGGTATCGGTGGAGAGGAGTGCAGCAGGATGCTGCCTCGCAGCAGCGCGACGTTTTAGAATGATTACTTTCCTTTCTCAAGCTTTCAGCCTTCAGTGTTCTACCATGAAATAATGGACACATAACTATTTGTCGCTCTGCACTATGTTATGCACCTATAAGAAATTTTTCAAAAAGTAAAGAATTATAAATGAATTGGCTCTAAGTGTGTGTTTGGTATACAATTGAGGAGTTTTTGCAAAGAACTCCTAGCGGGCTATTGTCATTGAGTGTGCAGCAAGATAATACGGCATTCTATGTGTTGAGAAGTTTGGGTAGCATCACGTGCCAAGAGAAACCAGGTAATTCTCAAATTAATTTGTTTTGGAGGCTGTCAACACACACGTCAAGAGCTGTGGACAGCTCTGCACACTCAGACCGACCAGTGGCTGGGTGCTAAGAACCTGGTGCCAGGCAAGGTGGTGTGGAACAACGGGAGAAATCTCTTTACTGCCCTTAGGATTGGTAGACTTACGCACATCCCGTGCCTGGCACATGTCTTGAAACTGGTTGTGCAGAAATTTCTCAAGCGCTACTCAGTTCTTGACTGTCTGCTGAGGAAGGCTCAAGGTCTTAGCTCACACTTCCGGCATTCCCACCCTGCTTCGGCACGACTGGCAGCGTTGCAGCGTCAGCTCGGCCTCCCCGTCAACCGCCTGATATGTGATATGGCAAGACGCTGGAATTCCACCCTCCACATGCTCCCGCAATTGTGGCAGCAGCGTAATGCCATTATACAGTATGAAATGTCGCATGGCCTGATTAGCAGTGTTGCGGACCTCGGGTTGTTGACCCATAGAGAGTTTTGAAGACGTCACCAAAAGGTTCAGTAAGAACAATGGCATTGTCAGCATGACCATTGTGGTCCTATCTTTACTGGAACAAGCGTTAGGCACTCTGCAGCAGCAGGTCCCAGCAGTGACGGAGGAGGAAGAGGCGGACACAGAGGCGGACACAGAGCCTTTCTCGCCGGAGGATGTAGAAGGCCCGACTGTTTCCCAATTTTATCGGTCTTCTTTAGGCGATGGTTCGAGGTCCAGTGCTGGTGCAGGACGGTAATTCAGCTCACAGAGTATAGCGCATGAGGCTAGCCAGGGCTTTGGTGACAGTCAGTATGAGGAGGTGGAGAAGGATGATGAGGCAGGGGTGGACACCTGCCTCATCAGGTGTGCAGAAATTCCTCAAGCTCTACCCAGGTCTTAACTGTCGGCTGAGGAAGGCTCGACGTCTTAGCTCACACTTCCGGCGTTCGCACCTTGCTTCGGTACGGCTGGCAGCATTGCAGCATCATCTGGGCCTCTCCGTCAACCGCCTGATATGTGATATGGCAACACCTAGGAATTCCACCCTCCACATGCTCCAGCAATTGTGACAGCAGCGTAATGCCATTATGCAGTTTGAAATGTCGCATGGCCTGATTAGCAGTGTTGTGGACCTCGGGTCATTAACCCATAGAGAGTGGAGGCAGGTGAGGGATCTCTGCACCATCCTTGCCAGTTTTGTGGACGCCACCAAAATGTTCAGTAAGAACAATGGCATTGTCAGCATGACCATTGTGGTCATATTTTTACTAGAATAAGCATTAGGCACTCTGCAGCAGCACAGAGGCGGACACAGAGCCTTACTCGCCAGAGGATGTAAGACCCGACTGTTTCCCAATTTTATCGGTCTTCTTTAGGCGATGGTTTTAGGTCCAGGGCTGGTGCAGGATGGCAGTTCAGCTCACAGAGTAGAGTGCATGAGGCTAGCCAGGGTTTTGATGATGGTCAGGATCAGGAAGTGGAGGAGGATGATGAGGAAGGGGCTTAAGCAGGGGGACATGTCTGACACTGCAGGATCTGAGTCCCTGGCGGTGTAGTGTGTTACTGATAGTAGCCTTTGTTATATTGCTCCTAGCTCTCTGCAGGTCCCCCCGTGTGGTTCTGGAATTTTTGCTCACCGTTCTTGTGATCATTTTGACCACACGAGGTGAGATCTTGCATGGAGCCCTAGATCGAGGGAGATTACTAGTGGTCGTGTATGTCTTCCATTTATTGCTCCCACAGTTGATTTCTTCACACCAAGCTGCTTGCCTATTGCAGATTTAGTCTTCCCATCATGGTGCAGGGCTACAATTTTGTTTCTGGTGTCCTTCGACAGCTCTTTGGTATTCGCCATAGTGGAGTTTGGAGTGTGACTGTTGGAGGTTGTGGCACATGGTAACTGGCAGGAGCCCCATTTGCACTTTTTGCACCAGGGCCCTGAACTTCAAGTTATGCCTCTGCTTGCAAGCTTTGTATATGTGATATATGTGGTAGCAGCAAGAATATCCCAATGGGGAAGAGGGAGTTTCAGCTGGCAGGGGTGTAGTTACAGGGGGTGCAGCGGTAACAGCTGCTACGGGGCCCTGCATCCTGAGGTGTCCCAAAAGCCCCTTTAACACATAAGAAAACACTGGTCCTGGAAGTGGCACATGGTAACTGGCAGGGGTGCCAATATGGCAGTACTCCTGTCAGGGGCCCTAATCACAAAGGGGCCCACTGATATGTAAAAAAATAGAAACTAATAAGGGGTGGAGGCCCCATTTGATTTAGCTTCATGGGGCCCTGAAACAGTTAATAGGTGACTGATGACAGCCCTGGCTACCATTGCACCCTCTACAAC
Organism: Phyllomedusa bahiana; assembly: GCA_025379985.1. Taxonomy (NCBI): domain Eukaryota; kingdom Metazoa; phylum Chordata; class Amphibia; order Anura; family Hylidae; genus Phyllomedusa; species Phyllomedusa bahiana. Next base: position 7,466 of record JAODAL010071678.1, read on the forward strand.
TACGGCCCTGTCAGCCGAACCTCCATGTTCCCCGTTGGGATGTTTTTGTTGCCACCACATATATCACATGTTCTTGGGCCCTGGTGGAAAAAGTGATAAGGGGCTCCTGCCAGTTCCCATGTGCCATTTCCAATACCGTTGTTGTTCTTATGTGTCAGAGGGGCCCCGTAGCAGCTGCTAGCACTGCACCTCCTATAGCTACGTTGTCCTCATGTTTTCAGTTATCCATTGAAAGGAATTAATTATTTTAGCCTCTCAATTTTTTTCTGTAACTGTTAGAGCCAAATTTTCTTCACTAAGTTGTTTCACCTATCCAGTTTACTGTTATGGATGATAATTCCAGCTTCTCCTCACATGTATAAAAATTAACCTGAACATCTTCTCACATTGACCTTAAAGGAGTTGTCTCACTACAGGCTTTCAGCCTACCTCAATCTGTCTGGCAGCATAGGATTTTTGAATTCAGGGGCGTGCTTCTTGTCTGCCTCTTCTCCTCCCCCTTCCCTCTTCCCCTCAGCAGACAGACAGCTCTCCTCCTCCTACTGCAGTAACTTCTACACAGCAGGGGTAGGGGGAGGGGGTTTGCTGCCAGAGTTAATCCTGTGTATCCCTGCCTAGATCTGCTGCTTACTGCTGAATCAGCTGCACTGTGCTACTGCTGGGGGCTGAGCTCTTGCGCTCCCTCCACAGAGTCAGGAGACAGCAGGGAGAGGGCTGATCTATGAGTGTGGAGAGGTCTGTGAAGCTGTGTATGCTAATAGCAGAGCAGGGGGTGATGTAAGTGTTCCTATACCCCCTGCTTAGCATACAAATCTCCCCGGACATTTCAAGCAACAAAAAACAAACACTGTCCTCCAATCAGAACAGACACAGGGCAGCTGTGAAGTGAGTTACTATAATCACCATGTGTCACTAATACAGCAGAGCAGGAAGGGATATGAACCGTTCACATGCCCCCTGATCTGTTCTATTAGTATAGTCAAAGCTCCACAGACACATCATGATTATAGTAACACACTTCACTGCTGTCACATCACCTCTCTTCTCATCTGTGTAGGGAGCAGGAGGGAGCAGGCACACACAGGGTTAATCCAGGCAGCACAGCTACACAGACACAGATGCAGGCAGTAGAGCCCTCCCCCTCCCATACAGAAGCATCACAAGTGGCTTCATACTGTGCGGGAAGGGCTCTGTGCTCTGACCTGTATTGAGAAGCTGATGAGTCACCAGCACTGACAGCCAGTGAGAGAAAAATCAACGGTCGGTGGCTATAGTGATTCGAGGAGCTTATGCACTCCTACTACCAGTAGACATTTGTAAAGAACATAAATGCAAAGCTGCTTGTTTTTTTAAAGATCTTTTAATTAAAACCCAATCATTGTGGCGAGACAACCCCTTTAATGAGGTTTGAAGTTCGGTTCTAGCTCGACGCAAACTTCGGATAGAACTTCTCAAAATTAGAGGTTCGGCTCAAACTCGAAATTTTTAGGGTTCACTCATCACTACACAGAAGAATAGACATGGAAAAAATAATTGGGGGAAGGTTAACCACAGAACAGGAGTTGTTGATTTAAGATTCAACTTGATGGAAAAGTACTGTTCATTAAAAAAAACTATAGAATTATAGAATTTATGAAATTTTTAATATCCATATCAACACTTTTATGGCTTTTTATCAAGGATTTTGGGTGGAAAGATGAACAAAATAAAGAAATCGTGGTGTTTTTTATTTTATTTTTAACAGCAGTCACCTTTGTGTATAAAAAACATGTTAACTTTGCTCAACAGATTTATATGTTTACAGCGATACCAAATGTATATATTTTTTATGTTTTACTGCTTTTACACAATAAGACAGCCATCACATTTTTATTTTTCTGCATAGAGAGCTGTGTAAGGGCTTTCTTTTTGCAAGACGAACTTGGCGTTCCTTATGTGGGTTAGTTAGCATGAAAGATTTATAGTCTAGGTCATTACACATGCGCCGATACAAAATATGTGTACTCTTTTTTATTTCTTAGGTGACTGACATTTGTAATGGGTAAAGGACAGTATGCATGTTTTACTTCATTTTTTTGTATGTTTTTTTACTTTTTTTACTTTACACTTTTTTTTACTTGTCCCTATAGGGGACTTGACTCAGCGGTCTCTTGATCGTTGATACAGTACATAGCAGTACATGACTTTTGAGCTATGTATTGTAGCTATCAATCACCATGCTCGGTCATGCCCGTGGTGATGTCACAGACATAATGGGAGTCATTTTCAGGTTGTCATGGCAGCCATACACAACCCATAATCACAGCTGAATGTCGATGGAAATATAGAGATCCCTCTGCCTACCTTAGATGCACGGTTGCTCTATGTCAAATTTCAGGAAGAGGATAATGGAGAAATCGTTTGCCTGCAGATCAAGGTACATCTCTGTCAGGCTAATTGATCCTTTGTTATTGACTCTGTTTCTGATCCCTGATCTTGACATTTTTTTCCCTAGATTACACACTTGACCCATCTATTTGCATTCATCATCACCTGGTTCCTCTGGTTCTGGTTCTGCTCCTGGTAACAGCTTCTGGTTTGTCTCTTGACTTTGGTTCCGTCTCATCCTCCGTGTCTGCTGGATCCTGAACGCTATTTCCTTGATGACCTCTGGCTGCATTGCTAATAAATAACAACATCGATTAAACCTATTACTTTTTGCTTTCTCATAAAAAGTTTGCCACTGCTTTTTTGTCCTTCGGCTTTTACAGGACTCAGAATCCAAGGATGTTTACATAGACAATTACTACTCCTAGAGCTGTCCACTGCAGGTGGAAACAGAAGGGGGAAGAGGCAAAAAGATATTCTAAAATTATCTGATGCAGCCATCCGACAGTAAGATCTGTCACTGCAGCTGTTCTTGGTGGTGCGCCAGAGAGAAAGTTAACAACTGTGGAGGATTAAAGGTCTTCTTGTGTCACATGCGGGATAAACACACATGTACCTATACACTGAAAGGTTGTGTTCATGCTAATGTAAACCCAGGAAACACTTCTAAAGAACATGATCTCTTCCGTCCTGATGAGCTTTTAGCTCAGAAAGATAAAGTTCATGGCTAATTTGAAGCCAGATAGCAATAGAACACTTGTACTTAGTGAACAGAGTTGACTACACTACCAATTAATGTATGTTCTCATGAAGCAGATTTGTGATGAAAATGGGTTCCATACATTGGAATAGGGTTAGAATAAGGTTGTTTCCTTAGCATGTGTATGGATGTCTGCAAACGTTTTTCAGATGAATATGGCAGAAATGGCTGCATCATATTTGCTGTATAGACCTTACCACTGGTAAGTGGGGATCTCAAGAGATATAAAAGAGCTTTTTTTTGTGCAAAAAATTAAATTTTTAATGGTAGCAGTTATTGTTCCATATAATCTACTAAGAAACCCTAAAATTCTTTGTGGGCTAGAATGGGAAAAAATGCAACTGTAGCATTATTTTTTTAGGTTATTTATGTTTTTTGGGTCAGTACAAGTCTACATTTATATAACTTTTGTTACATTTAACCACTTTTTTTCCATGATCATTTTGTTTAACCCTTTAAGCTGAACGCCTGACCAGCACATTTTTCCAGTTTTTGCTTCCTTGTGTTTCAACAGTCGTAATTTTTTTATTTTTTCAATGACGCAGTTGGATGAGGCCTCGTTTTATTCGGGAAAAGTTGTACTTTCTGGAATAGTTTAAGTTCACTCATAAGTTATTGCAGAATTTTTTTTAAACTTTTTTTACACCATTCACATTTCACACTTAACTTGTTAGATTAATTCTATAGGTTATTACGGTCCTATGGTCATCAAATACGTGTAGATTTTTGTGTGTGTGTGTAATGTATGCACAATTATTTGTTATTAAATATTTATTTTAATTTTATTATTTTATTTTTTTCTACACTTTTTTATTTTTTTTTACTTTTTTAAATGTTTTTTTTCTTCATATGTAAAATGGAATATGAATATTTATTTTTTACATTTTTTTTATTTGCTGAAACATTTTTATTTTTCTGTACTTTTTGTTCAGCTAGGGTACTTGACCACTGGAAGTGTAATCAGTTGTACACTATACTGCAGCACTAATATATTGCAGCATAGCACACAATTACTTCAGGGAAGGGTGTAATACTTCTTTAAGCCCCCAGCTGCCACAACATCTAGTTGGCACCCCACGATCAGGGGTATAGTAGGATCAGATTCAGGCTGGCCCACAGGGGAACAGGAGAAGCCCTCAGTGGGCCCCTGAGCATGGCAGACCCAAAGTATATTTTAAACTGCATATGCATCCATGAGAGAGGCAGAAAGGCAAAAAGAAAAGGGCAAAATGCAAGAGGCAAAGTATAGTATAAGAGGCATGAAAAGCAGCTGAAGGGTGTGACCCCAGAATCAACTCCACTGGTGGGCCCCTTGAATGAAATTTCACTGGTGGGTCCTAGGCACCCCAGTCCGACATTGGGTAGGATTATCGACTGCAAACCAGATTGAACAAAAGACAAATGATGATGTATACCTATAATGGTTATCTGTGACAGAGGCTATAGTGTGGCATCTATCACCCTTAATCCACCATGTTAAAAAACATTTCTCTTTAATGTCACGCCCAGCACTTGTTTTCTTTAAAAACTCCATTTTTATTCCTTCTTTGATAAAAATCCATCCAGGACATTACTTGAAATAGTAGGCATCATTAAATAGCACAAAGCTCCATTTGACTCTCCATCAAGTGTGTCTGACCATACAGATCCATACTTATGATATGCTTTTATATCTGAACCCAAAAACTCTCTGCTGAGATTTCTGAACACACTGTATGTTTATGTTTCAAAAAAATGAAAGTCTTTGAAAAAAAAGTTTTTAAATTTAAAAATAAAAATTTGTAAAGGGCCGTTTACCCCGGCTTTTTTGGGGAAAGGATTCCACCCGTTTTTGGCGCCGTACTGCGCTGCAAAAACCGGCGGAAAATCCGCCCCACCATTACGGTAATCACGTTCTCATAAGAACTAGGGTTTTCCGTCCCTCCTACCCGCTCGGCGAATCCCCGGGGGGAGAAAGTGACATGCACATTATCCGGCGGGAAAGCGCCATGGTTTTAAGCATGTTATGGGGCCAGGGGGCTGTGCCCCCCCCCCCTTATTAAGGGGAAAAATTTGCGGGCAAATCCCCCCCGCAATTACGGCTTGAAAAAGCCGGGAAACCACCCTATACTTAAGTCCAAAATGAGAATGATCTGTAATCCTGACATTATAGTAATACACAAAACACTGCACCATGAACCAATCCGTTGCCCGACATAATGTACAATATGTGATAAAAGATTGGACAGCTAGTAAATGTTAAATTGGAATCCTACGCTTCCTTCTGCGGAATGCCCTTATGGGCGTAATGTTCACAGGGTTCCCTACATACATATATATTCATGTAAAAACTGACAAACCCTCATAAATACCAATTTATATACAAAAAAGACTTTTTGTCTTGTAATTGCTAATAGTCATCCACTTGTCAGTTGTTTTTATGTTTAAAAAATATATTAGAGATGGGGAATTCCCCCCAAATTCGTTCGTTCACTTCACCGGATTTCTCCGGCAAAAATAACTTTTTTTCCGAATTACTTGGGACGAATCACTTTAAAACAGTATTTCCAGGCTGCACAGAGCCTCAGGGTGCGTAAAACTTGTCCATGCTTAAATAGCAGAGGGACTTGGGTTTTGGGCTTTATACAATGTTGTGTTTAGTTGACACGCAGATTTGCCCCGCCGCGCTCTTAGAAAACGCTTCACTATAAAATTCCCCCGGCACTTAAGAGGGCAAAAACTGACCAAAAAAAAATGAAGGGGGAATGTAGCCTGATAAAAATCTTTGGGGCGACAGCTGGAAAAAAACAAGTGAGGGGTGTCAATCAGTGACAGAGTGTGGGGTGACGGGGCACCAAGCAGCTTTTAGGTCAGACAGTGGGACATGATAACTGGAGGTGCAAAAACAGGGTAGGCCCCCAGATGGCAAATGAACTTTTTAGGTTATGGCCGCACCACAGAGCACATGAGGCAGACAGTGGTACAATGACAGAGGTGAGGTCACGGCAGCAAACCACAGCAGCAGCATGAGGGGAGACGTGGGACAATGACATTCTGGAGGTGGCAAAAATAGGATAGGCCACAGAGTGGGGCAAGGAAAACAGTGTGTAGGTTCACGGCATCAGCCACAGCAGCAGCATGAGGTCAGACAGAGCCACAAATGACATTCTGGAGGTGGGTAAAAACAGAAGTAGGCCACAAAAGTGGGAACAATGACACAGTGTGGAGGTCACGGCAGCAGCCACAATCAGCAGCATGAGGTCAGACAGTGGCACAATAACACAGTGTGTAGGTCACGGTAAAACAGCAGCCACAGAGCAGCATGAGTCAGACATGGCACAATGACAGAGTTGTGTAGGTCACGGCATCAGCCACAGCAGCAGCATGAGGTCAGACAGAGTGGGCACAATGACAGTGTGTAGGTCACGGCAGCAGCCACCGCAAGCATGAGGTCAGACAGTGGCACAATGACACGGTGTGTAGGTCACGGCAGCAGCCACCATGCAGCAGCATGAGGTCAGACAGTGGCACAATGCACAGTGTGTAAGGTCACGGCAGCAGCCACAGCACAGCATGAGTCAGAACAGGTCACAATGACATCTGGAGGTGGTAACAAACAGAAGTAGGCCACAGAGTGGGTAATGACACAGAGTGTAGGTCAACGGCAGCAGACCACAGCAGCAGCATGGAGGTCAGACAGTGGCACCAATAACACAGTGTGTAGGTTCACGGCAGCAGCACAGCAGCGCATGAGGTCAGAAACCGTGGCACAATGACAGAGAGTGTAGGTCACTGGCATCAGCCAAAGCAGTCAGCATGAGGTCCAGACAGTGGCACAATGACAGTGTGTAGTCATGGGCAGCAGCCACAGCACAGCATGATGTCAACAGTGGCACAATGACACGGTGATTGTAGGTCACGGCAGCAGCCACAGCAGCAGCATGAGGTCAGAACATGGCACAATGACACAGTGTGTTAGGTCAAACGGCAAGCAGCCACAGCAGCAGCATGAGGTCAGACAGTGGCACAATGACAGTCTGGAGGTGTAAAAACAGTAGAGGCCAGAGAGTGGCACAATGACAGAGAGTGGAGGGGACGGCAGCAGCAGCATAGGGCAACAGTGGCACAATGACATTCTGGAGGGGGCAAAAACAGTATAGGCCACAGAGGGCACAATGACAAGAGTGGAGGTGACGGCAGCAGCACAAGAGGTCAGACAGTGGCACAATGACAGAGTGTGTAGGTCACGACAGCACCACAGCAGCAGCATGAGGTCAGACAGTGGCACAATGACACAGTGTGTAGGTCACGGCAGCAGCAGCATGAGGTCAGACAGTGGCACAATGACATTCTGGAGGTGCAAAACAGGGGTAGGGGGCCCCAAGTGGCACAATACAAGGGGGGGGGGGGGGGGGGGGTCACGCAGCCCACATGGGGTCAACAGTGGGAAAAAGACACAAAAACTAAAGAAACGGGTTTTATACTAGAAAAATGGGGGCTGAAAGGAACAAGGATGCAATTTCAAGGGGTTTCCGGAAAAATGGAAACTTTCATCTACAAAAACTACACAAGGGGGAAAAGGTCTCTCCTAGAGCCTTTAAATACACAGAAAAATTATTTTTCAGCAGTTGAAAAGGGACCTTTGGGGGAAAATTTTGGACAGGGGGAGCCAGAGTCTCTTGGGATTTGCTGGGCAAATTTTTATTTTGGGGGGTTGGGGGGGGGATTTTGGAGGGAAGGGAGGCGTTAAGACAATTTGGGGATGGATTCTTCTGGATTCATATTTTTTTCATACGCTGATTTGGGTTACGCTTTTTACAAGAGGGGACATTTCCTTCGTACCAACTTTGTTTAAAC
>JAODAL010071679.1:0-15428 GCA_025379985.1 Phyllomedusa bahiana
TTAAGGATCATGCTGCGGTCCAGGAAAGGGTTTGTAAACCCATCCATTTTTAACAAAAAGGGTGGTTAAAAGACTATTTCTTCCGGCACTTTTTAATCTTTGGATCATGCGGGGTTTTTTGGGCCCATGCTGCGTTCCCAGGACGGGATATTAAATGCCCCAGTTCAAGAAAAAATGAGGGTTCCCAAATAATACTCCCTTTCCGGCTTTTTTTAAATTTTGTGGTGATGCAGGTTTAACCCCTTAAGGACCCCACCCTTTTTTTGCCCTTTTCCTAACACACCCCCTATTTTTGAAATCTGACATGTTAAATTTTAATGTGAGAATAATTTTTAGACATTTTTACAAAATTCATTTTATTCAATTTTGTTTCTCGTGACACATTGTGCTTTAAGTTAGTAAGAATTTTGTTTTCCTAAAAACCCTTTGTTTTTTTTGTAAAAAATATAAAAATTTTTCATGAAAATGGGGGAAAAAATTTGCATTTTGAAATTTCAAAATTTTCTGGGGCAAAAAAGGGATAATTTTTTCCCCACAAAAAGGTTTTAAATAACTACATCTACCATTTTTCCCCCCCCATATTCATCTTTTTTAAAATTTATTTTTTTTTTTTTTTTTACGAAAATTAGGGGGTTAGAAATTTAGTAGCAATTTCTAAACATTTTCAAAAAAATTTACAATAAAAACATTTTTTTAGGGACCACTCCATTTTCCCTGAAAAGGTCTTGGGGGGCCTGCATGAAAATTTACCCCCCATAATTGACACCATCTGAAAACTAGCCCCCTTTTAATGTATTTAAAAACACTATTTAGGAATTTTTGTAAAACCCTTCGATATTTCAAAAAAGAAATTAAAGCAAATGGAGGTAAAAATTTCAAAAATTTCACTTTTTTGCAGATTTTCAATTTTTAACCATTATTCCCGGAAAAAGGGAAAATTTGAACCGGGTAAATGCAACTTAATATCAATCCCCCGGGTCTGCCTTTTTTTAGAGTTTAATCCCAAAATTTTGGCCCTATTGCATTATTTGGGGCCCTCACCCATAAGCCCCAAATGGGAAAGGAGCACCTACTATTCTCGGGGGCCTCTTTTTAAAATTACGTTTTAAAATTTGGGCGCCATTTCAGGTTTGGGGAACACCCTAAGGTGCTAAAAAACTTAATAAACACCCCTTTAAAATAGCCCGCGGGTTGGAAACTACACCCTTAATAAAATAAAACCAGGGTTTGCATTGAGTATAAAAACCCCACAGGTAATTTAAACAAATTTATTTTAGCAAAAAGGCTGTGAAAATTAAAAAAAAAAAATGTTTTAAATAAAACGGGCAATTTTAGCTTAAAATGTTTCATATATCAAAAGAATCCTGGAAAAAAGAACCCTAAAACTTTTTTAAGAAATTTTCCCTTCCAATTTGGAAAATACCCTACTTTGGGTGTAAACTGCGTTTGGGCACATGGAAAGGGCGTAAAAAAGGGGGGGAGCACTATTTGGCCCCTTTTGGGAAACGCAGATTTTGGGGGGGGCCATGTCGCTTTTTGCAAAGCCCCCAAAGTAGAAAAACACAAAACCCTTTCCAGAATTTCCCCCTTTTTGGTTTCAACACCCTTCGGGGATCTCATCTAGGGGTGTCCTGGGGCTTTTTTTGGATGCCCCGGTTTTTCCCATAATTTTTTTTTTAAGCAATTGGGGGAAATTTGAAAAGGGGTGGCGGAAAAACGCGGGTTTCGGTCATTTTTTTTTGATTTAAAAAATTTTACAGCTTTCCCGCCGTGCAGTGAAAAAATAAATGTGAAAAAACTTTCTAGGGGGGGTTCGGTAAAAATTTAAACGATGAATAGTTTTTTTAAAAATTAGTTTTTTTTTTTTATTATTTTTTAACACGGTAGAAATACGTCTAAAAAAAATTGCGTTTTTTATGTTGTCCTATTCTGACCCCAAAAAATTTTTTTTATTTTTGCTTTTTGCGACTTTTGTAAAGGCTTGTTTTTTGCGGGATGAGTTGAAGTTTTTATTTGGGACCAAATTAAAGGGTCATATGAAGCTATGTTCACTTTTTATTAAGGTTTTTTTTGGATGTTTTTTAAAAAAATACAGCAATCCTTGGTAGTGTTTTTTTTTTTTTAAATTTTTTTTAGGCACTGTCCGGGATATATGGGCATGGTACTTTTTTCCCCCAGCAGGGCAAAAACGATTACACCGATCCCCCAATTTTTATTTTTTTAAAGTTTTTTCTGCTTTTTTTCAATAAAAAAAACTTTTTTTCAACCCGGAAAATACGTTTTTCATCGCCAAAGTTTTGAAGCCATAATTTTTTTAAATTTTTCCCGTGCTTGGGGCGTGTAGGGGCTTGTTTTTTTGCGAGAAAAGTTACGTTTTTTTTAGTTAAACATTTTTTTTGGGGGGGACCAAAGGGCCTTTTTTTATCGCTTTTAAATCCATTTTTTTTGGGGGCCAAAGGGGGAAGAAAATACTGCAAACCAGTAGTGTTTTTTTTTTTTTTATTTTTAAAAGGGGGTCAAACCTTGATACCGTGAAAAAGTTTGCTTTACTCCTTTTTGGGGGGGCTACATTATGGGGGATACCCATTTTTTTAAGGTTTTTTTTTTTTGTTGAAGCACTTTAAAAAAAAAAGAAAAGTGGGTTTTTTGTGTGAAAAAAATATTTATGCATCGCTATCTTCTGAAGCATACATTTTTTATTTTTCCCCTATACAGAGCTGTATAAGGAATTTTTTTTTTTCGGGGTTAAAAGACGTTTTTTTAAATTTTTGGGCAACTTTGGCGTTTCTAAAGGGGTTTTTTGATCGCTTTTATTCCATTTTATTTCCCGCGGGATGAAAAATAATCTTAATTCCCGTGATTTTTTTTTTTTTTTTTTTTTTTTTTTTAAAAGGGATTCACCGTACGGGTTAATTAAAAATGACAGATTTAGGGGAGGTCGTTAAAAGCACGCGCGATACCAATATTTTGGGGGAAAATTTTATTTATTTTTTATCTTTTTTTGGGCGATTGGCTTTGTAAAGGGGAAAAGGGGGGTTTTACCCCTATTTTTATTTTAATTTTTTGTGTTTGTTTTTTCATGTTTTTTCACTTTTTTTTTTACTTTTTTTTCACTTTTTCACAAATTTTTTTTTTAAATTTTTTCCCCCAAGGGGGTTTTGGGAAAGAGAAAATCTTTAGATCCCCTCATTCAATAGGGAAACAGGGGCAAACTTGTTGCTAAAAAAATGGTTCCTATGACAAAATGTTCCCGTCCCCCGATTCGGGCAAACCCCCCGGGCCGGGCCAAAAACCAAAACCTCAGAAAAAAAGGGACAACCCGGAAGGCTTCTCTGCCTTCCGTGCTGTCTGTTCCCGAAAGGGGGGAAAAGGGGCTTCACGGATCGCCTGATCCGTGGGGAACCCCCCGCCGCCCGCCGATAGAGACCAGGAGGGGCGATCCCCCTCCGCGTCTTTTCTTTAGTTTTGCGACCCCCCATCCCTCGCGATAATTAAGGGGGTTAAAACCGGCCCCCCCCCCTGGGGGCGATCCGGGGCCCGGGCCGAAAGCTGCGGGAAAAAGTCACCGTAATATACAGCTAACCCCGCCCGATCCCGCGAACCTGCTTTTAAATTTTTGCCGCGATCCTCAGGACGAATCCATTTCGTTCAGGTGCGGAAAAACCCCCCAAAATACCCCGGACGTAAGGAAAACGTCTAAGGTTTTTGTTTTAAGGGGTTTAAAGGTCTTGCGTGGAAAAAGACATGGTTAGTGGAAAAAGGTGTGGGGACTTTTTTTTTGTGGGGTTTTTAAAAGCCTAAGTGTTGTTTCCTAAGATGTTTGCAGGGAATTCCATTACTGTTTTTTGGCTGTTAATTCCAGCTTCTCCCGCCCGTTTGGGGGAAGAAAAGAAGGTGTTTTTTGTTCCCCATAGACTTTAATGGACAAACGCTCATAAAACGACTGCTCACTATCGAAAACCTTATCGATGGGGGCCCCACATCGACTTTTCGCCCAACAAATATTGGGATCCGGGAAAATACTGGGCCCTTAAGTTTTGCCCCAAAAGTGGGTCCCCTTGCTGGAGGGGGGTTTTCCCCCCATATCGATATCGAAATCTTCACCGATCATAAAAAACTTCTTAAAAATTTAAATCTGTTTTAACGACTGAAAACCTCGACAACCCGGTGGTCGCTCTTTTTTCCCCCCCTTTTGGGTTTTTTTCCTTCACTTTTTGGCCCCCCTGGAAAATGTTTTAAAAACGGACCCCCCTTCTAGAAAAATCGGACACAGTGGGCCTGGAGCCACCTCTGCAGCACACAGTTCCTCCAGAACGACTCCTCACGGCGGCCCCCGTGGACTTTCAACATCTATCCCCTGGGAAGACCTACGTACGCCCTGCCATGCGGCCTCGAATCCTGAAGTGAGGACATTCCTCACGAACAGCTGGTCATCCTGGAGTTCATAAGTCCCTGCAACTAATCTCTTGGTATTATTGGTGGCCCTCCCTCGCTCAAGATGTTAGAGACTTTTTCCTGGCCTGTACCTCCTGTGCCTGTAATAAAATCCCTCGTCTCAGACCCGCGGGTTTGCTTCAGCCTCCCAGTGCCAGAAAGACCTTGGTCCCATGTAGCCATGGACTTTGTTACAGACCTCCCAGCCTCCTCTGATAACACGGTCATTTGGGTGGTGACTGATAGATTCTCGAAGATGGCTCACGTTGTTCCCCTGCTCGGGTGACCCTCTGCCGCCCAGCTGGCCCAGCACTTTTTTCTCCACATTTTTCTATTACACGGTCTCCCATTTCATATCGTCTCGGATAGGGGGGTCCAGTTTGTGTCGAGATTCTGGCGGGCTCTATGTGGTCAGTTGGAGGGTCAGCTAGACTTCTCGTCTGCTTACCCCCCTCAAACTAACGGGCAGGTAGAGAGGGTTAACCAAATTTTAGGTACCTACCTACGACATTTTGTATCCGCCAGTCAGGAAAACTGGTCTGACCTCCTCCCCTGGGTGGAATTCTCATATAATTCACTAGACTCGGAATCCACTGGAGCCTCTCCTTTTTTTGTTGTGTTTGGGCGACATCCCCGCCCGCCTCTCCCTTTGGCTACCTCGTGTGATGTTTCTGCCGTGGATGCCCAAGTGCAGGACATCAAGGCACTCTGGCAAGTCACACGACAGGCCCTTCTACGGGCCTCCGCTCGCACCAAGATCCAGGCTGACAGGTACCGTAGACCTCCGCCTCTATTTAAGCCGGGTGATAGAGTTTTGTTGTCCGCCAAATATATTCGTTTCAAAGTGCCCAGTTATAAGTTAGGCTCTAATTATTTGGGCCCTTTTGTTGTGCTTCGGCAACTAAACCCGATGTCCTACAAGCTCCGCTTGCCTCCTACTCTGCGAGTCCCGAACACCTTTCATGTTTCTCTCCTCAAACCTGTGGTGCTGAATAGCTTCTCCCGTGGATCTGTCTCGCCTTCTCCTGTGGCCAATTCTGATAACATCTTTGAGGTCAAGGAGGTGCTGGCGGAGAAAACAGTGAGGGGGAAGTGGTTCTTTCTGATTGACTAGAAGGGGTTCGGGCCAGAGGAGCGTTCGTGGGAACCTGAGGCCAATCTGTCATCTGACCTCCTTTCTAAATTCCAAAAAAAAGAGGGGGAGACCTAAAGGGGGTTACTGTCATGGGGGCTGGCCGCCCGCGACCATCCCCTTGCTTCCCGGGCTCCGGCGCCAGTTCACTGTCCCGTCCACGCTCCTGTGCTCTCTGCTCCTGCCTGCCCCAGCCGCCGCGCGCGTCCCGGCTACTTAGGGCGTGCGCGAGACGGCTGGTCTGGATTTAAAGGGCCAGAGCGCTGGTAATTTGTAAATTGCCGGCCACTGGTCCTATATATGGTATACGCCTCCTGCACTCTCTGCCAGATTGTTGGTGTTCTCTTCGTGTGTTTTGGAGTGATGGAATTTTGTATTGATTACCCGAGTACCAGTCCATTCCGCTACGTCTCCTGACCTTGCCTGTTTGCCACCTGTCCTGACCGCCTGCCCGTCTCTGACCAAGAACCTCTGCCGCCTGTCCTGACCTCCTGTCTGTCCCCGACTACGTCACCGGATTATGATTCTGTACCACGCACTACCCCGGCCGCCATCACAAGCAAGTCACGTCATTGGTAGCAACCTGGTAGCCTCACGCCGCAGCAAGTCCATCCCGCTTTGCGGCGGGCTCTGGTGAATACTGGGGACTATTTAGACTCCGCTCCCTGGCGTGGCTTAACTATCATCGCTTGCGATGGTCCAGCGAATCCACCAATCCCTCACAAAAATTATGTAAACCTACACTAGCCATATGGTAGATGTTAGTTATCAAATATTTTGAGTGGAATAACTATCGGTAGAGATGGGCAATTGATTCTAACGAAGTGGAATTTGTTTAGAATTTCAGGAAAACTTCGATTCTGAATGAAGTCGAAGTTTGGGGTGATTCGCGGGAACGAAGCGGGTTTTTAAATGATAAAATGGCTGTGAGCACATGGCTCTACATGGGGCAAAGAAGTCTGGGAGGAAGAAAGGCGTAGCCTACATGATATGTGCGGAGTCAGAGACCGGTGGGATTCTGTGACGTCACCGCACTATATAAGTCCAGGCGCGACGCTGGCAGCTCACAGCGCTCTCACTGTGCTGTGTGGGGAAGGTGCTGCCGCTGCTGCTTATGATATCTCATACTAAAGAACTCACTTTTATACAGCGATTTTTTAGGGGTGTCACAGCTTGTCTAAGAGACTGCTTCTCTTACGTTCTAATTCTGATTTTTGGGGTTTGGAACTGAAGTCCAGTGTGCGTCCAATTCACCCTGCATATACATTTTAATGCTATCTGCTCAGTTCTTGAGCACATTGAATATCCAAGGGTTATCTAAGCCTGTTGCTGTTGTATTCAGTTAAAGAAACAGCGTTTGTACAATCCAAATACCACTTAATTTTTGGTTGCTTATTTATTTTGCGCAATTTAGATCCAGAGGTTAATTAAGAGTTGTTCTGCTGTTGTGGTCACTAAAAGAAACGTTTTTTTTAAACCGCCAAAGAAGAAATTTTGCCTGTAGCATAATTCAATCCGAAGGTTAATTACAAGTTTTTCTCTTGTTGTGTTCCGTAAAATACACGCCATTTTAACACGCTACAAAGCTGGTAATTGTTGGCAGCACATTTCTTTTGCGCAATTTACATCCAAGGGTTAAATAAGTATTTTTTCTGCAGTTGTATTCATTAAAATAAACGTTTTTCAAACCACAAAGAAGAAATTTTGCCTGTAGCATAATTCATATCCGAAGGTTAATTACGAGTTTTTCTGTTGTTTGTGTTCCGTAAAAATACACCCGTTTTAAAACGCTACAAAGCTGGTAATTGTTGGCAGCACATTTTTTTTGCGCAATTTACATCCAGGGATTAACTAAGTATTTTTCTGCAGTTGTATTCAGTAAAAGAAATTTTTTCACCCCCAAGAAGAAATTCTGTAGCATAATTCATATCCCAAGGTTAATTAAGCCTGTTTGTGCTTTAATATTCAGTAAAATACATAGTGTTTTTAAATGGCACATACAAGAAAATTTTTCCTGCCCATTTGTGGAGCGCAATTTATATCCAAGGGTTACCCAAGCCTGTTAGTGGGTTCATTTGGAGTCAAATACAGGGTTTGTATTTATCATATACAGATATCTTTATCAAACAGAGTCTGTAAATTTTAGAACAAACATTATGTCAGACAGAGAAGTGGCAGGCTCTTCACCTGCGAGTGGCAGTGGCACAAACATTCCTGGAGCAGGCCCAGATCGCAGCACAGCAAGGGGACGTCGCAGCAGGGGTCACTCGTTTAGGCCCGAACTGCCGGTGTCATCTAGCGACCGTGTGTTGTTCAGGAACCCAAGGGTTCTTGATTGGTTGACTAGGTCATCCACTTCCTCCCAGATGGCATCTGACACCCCCAGACAAGAGTCGGTGGGAACGTCAGACACAACCCTTAGTTGGCATGGCCCGGGAGCGGGTCAACGGCCCTCACCTGTACTCAATCCGCCACTGTCCCATCCGGTTCCCTTAGCCAGAGATCTACTATGTGGTCTGGGCTCAGTGCCACTATACAGCGAGGACAAACAATTTGAGGACAGTCAGCAGCAACTTGGCAGCGAAGAAATGGGGCCAATGTCCCCTGCTTCTTGCAGTAGGCGGCAAAGTATAGATGTGGATAGTGGCATGGGAGGTCATGTTGTGGGGGGTCAGCCTCTGCATACCAAGACCGGTGATGAGGACAGCAGTGACAATGAAACACAAATCGATGATGATGAAGCCGAGAGCACTTGGGAGCCGGGTGAAGCAAGGGCTTCATCATCATCAGGAGAAGAGGGCGTCAGCTTGCGCGTCAGGCAGCGGCGCAGCCAGCAAATTGGTTGTGTGGCCGTGAGTCAGCAGGGTAAAAGCAGTGTGATGTTGCGAGCCAAGTGACCACGGGGTAAAAAACCCGCTTCGCAGGTCCAAGAAAGTAGCGGCAAAGGGGCTCAGCTAGGCAGTGGCGGTAGTAGTCACTCAGTGTGGAGCGTTGGCGGTAAAATCCGATACTCGGCGGTGTGGCAGTTCTTTGCTAAGACACCGGAGGAGCCGAATATGGGTATATGTAGAATCTGTGGGCAGAAGTGAAGGTGGCCAGTGAGCTACTTGGCAACATGGCCCTGCGTCAACACATGCAGCGTCACCATCCAGTGGCCTGGGAGAAACGTGGCTCAGATGTGGTGGTCCATCCTTGCGCAGCAGCAACAGCAGCAGCAGCGCCCAGTGGCACGCATGCCATTGCAGCCAGTGAAGGCTCCACCACCTCTGCAGAAGGGAGCTGTTTCTCTTTGCCAACATCTCCCAGTCCAGATGCTCCTGCTCCTTGCTACTCATGGCGCCAGCAGTCGTTTAATAAGGCGATTGCAAAGAGACAACAGTATGCGTCCAACCATCCTAACGTGCAGAAGCTGATCGTGCTCCTGTCCAAGTTGTTGGTACTGCAGTCCCTCCCTTTCCATATGGTGGACTCTGCACCGTTCAGAGAACTAATGGCTTGTGCCGAGCCGAGATGGAGGGTTCCAAGCCGTAATTTATTTTCCAAAAAGGCAGTACCAGCACTTCACAAATATGTAGAACAGAAGGTGGGCTAGTCTTGAGCTTATCGGTTTGTTCCAAGGTGCACGGCAGCGCAGACGTCTGGAGCTGTAACTACGGTCAGGGCCAGTACATGTCCTTTACGGCCCACTGGGTGAATGTGCTTCCTGCCCAGGCACACCAACAACTTGGACAGGAGACGCCGCTTTCTCCTCCACGTTGTCAAACTGCAGCTCCTGCGCCAATGTCCTCCTCCTCCTCCACCACCACCACCATCAGCCTCCACAAGTAATGCTCTATCATACCACATGTGTAGGGCACAGCGGTGTCACGCAGTTCTACACCGGGCTTGGCTCAGCGAACGAAGTCACAGAGGGGAGGAACTGCTCCGCATCATGCAGCAAGAAATCGATGTGTGGATTTCTCTGCGCCAACTGCAAATCGGAACCATGGTGACGGACAATGGGAGGAATATGGTGTCCACTCTGCACCGAGGAGGGATGGTCCAAGCGCCCTGCATGGCGCATGAGTTCAATCTGATTGTGAAAAGGTTCCTGAAGTCTTCCACCGATCTTCAGAAGATTCTGAAAATGGCCAGGAAACTGTGCATGCACTTCATCCATTCGTACAAAGCCAGGAACACCCTCCTCGAGTTGCAGCGGCAGAACGGCCTCCCCCAACACACTCTGATATGCGATGTTTCCACCCATTGGAATTCCAGCCTGCACATGTTGGACCGACTGTATGAACAGAGAAAGGCCATTAACAATTTTTTGATGATCCAGGCGGACAGGAGAACTCCCCTGTGTAACTTTGATGTCAGCCAGTGGCAGCTCATGCATTACATCTGCCATTTGCTGAGGCCATTCGAGGAATTGATGTTATTTGTCAGTCGCCAGGACTATGGGATGAATAACGTCATTCCACTGCTTCATGTCCTGAAACAGATGCTGAAAAATCTGTCTGGGCAGGAGACTGGAGACGTGGCGACTACATCTCGCAGCCACATGAGTCCAGTGGGGACTAAACTGGAGGAGGAGGAGGAGGACATTGGAGCAGAAGCATTGTCTGGTGACATGAGTGCATTTTCTACCCAGATGACAAGAGAGGAGGAGCAGCTGCAGCTGAAAGAGGTAGATGGAGATGAGGAAGACGAAGCAGATGACCCGCAAGCACCGTTGCAGTATATAGTGGAGATGGAGGCAGGGAGCCCCTCGGAGTCACTTGTGCAGATGGCCCACAGCATGCTGATTTGCCTGGCTAGTGACAGCCGAATAGTCACCCTTCGGCAGAGGGATAACTTCTGGCTCGCCACCCTATTGGACCCTCGCAACGGTCCAAAATGGGAGCCTTTTTCCCAACTGCTGAGAGGGAGGACAAACTCAAATACTATAGGGAAATTCTCCGTAGTCAGTTGGCCGCTGCCTATGTGCGGCATCGTCCCTCCTCTGACAGGTCTGACCGGGGGGTTCTTCAGCGCTTACGTACTACTGCTGCGGCTGCTGTTGGAAGGTGGAGGGGTCGGAGCAGTACCAGCTCCATCAGCAACAACCTAAGTCTGGAGTCACTGATGAGCAGCTTCCTTCACCCGCCTAGTGCGGAGGGCACTCGCCAGAAGCAGCAGGACCTGGAGCAGTCCCTGAACCAACAGATGGTGGCCTACTTGGACAGTACTCAGCCACCCCAGTTAGAAGATCCGCTGGACTACTGGGCAGCCAAACTGGATGTGTGACCGCAACTTGCCGAGTTTGCAGTGGAGAAGCTGTCCTGCCCGGCCAGTAGAGTGGCATCAGAGCGGGTGTTCAGTGCGGCGGGGCCATCGTTACCAAGGAGAACCCGCTTGTCCACGGAAAATGTGGAACGACGGACCTTTCTCAAGATGAATCAGGCGTGGATCGGCCAGGATTTCCACACACCAATGCCTTAGGCATCAGATTACATCAGCCATGACACCTCACCAAAACTTTGAGAAATTAGTCTGGGTTCAAATTACCTGCCTCAGCCACTATTCTAATGCCGCCACCCTCCTGATGCCAGACATCTGCTGCCAATTTCTCCATCTGGCTACCACCATCTTAACCATGGACTGGTATTGCCACTCACCTCCACACTCTGTCATTGTGCCACTCTATGTCCTCATGCTGCTGCTGCTGGTGCCGTGACCTCCACACTGTGTCATTGTTAACTCTTGCCCCAGTGCTGTTTCTATTGTTTTTGGCCGGTCCCCCACACCCCGTCATCGTGCCCCTCTTGACTCATGTGGCCGCCGTCACCTCCCCTCTTGTCATTGTGAAATCTGTGGCTACTCCTGTTTTTTACCCCCAGAATGTCTTGTGCCCCCGTTGCCTCATGTGCTGCGGGGGTGCGCGTGACCTACACACTTTTGGCCCCTGTCGACCCCATGCTGTTTCTTTGCTCTGGTGCGGCTCCCCACTTGTCATTGTGCCCCTTTGGTCCCGTTTTTTTCCCTCCAGAATTTTCTTGTGCCACGTCTGTCCTCTGCTGTGCTTCTTCTGCCGTGCCTCCCACTCTGTCATTGTGCCATCTTTGGCTATCCGTTTTTGCCACCTCCGAATGTCTTGTGCCCCTGTTGACCTCATGGCTGCTGTTGCTTGCCCTCCCTCCCCCTTGTCATTGTGCCACTCTGTGGACTCCCGTTTTTTCCACTTTCCCGAATGTATTGTGCCCCTTCTGCCCCATGTGTGCTGGGTGTGCCGTGACCTACCAATCTGTCATTGTGCCACTTGTGGGCCCCCCTTTTTTCCACCCAGAATGTCTTGTGCCACTGTCTGACCTTATGCTGCTGCGTGGTGTGCCGTGACCTCCACACTGTGTCATTGTTCAACTCTCTGACCTCATGCTGCTGCTGCTATTGTTGCTGCTGCGGTCGCCTCCACACCCTGTCATCGTGCCACTCTCTGACCTCATGCTGCTGCTGCTGCCGTCACCTCCACTCTCTTTCATTGTGCCACTCTGTTGCCTACTCTTGTTTTTGCCACCTCCAGAATGTCATTGTGCCACTGTCTGACTTCATGCTGCTGCTGTGGCTGCTGCCGTGACCAACACACTTATTGTGCCACTGTCTGACCTCATGCTGCTGCTGTTGCTCCTGCCGTGCGCTCCACACTCTGTCATTGTGCCACTCTGTGGCCTACTCCTGTTTTGCCACCTCCAGAATGTCATTGTGCCACTGTCTGTCCTCATGCTGCTGCTGTGGCTTCTGCCGTGCCCTCCACACTCTGTCATTGTGCCACTCTTTGGCCTACTCCTGTTTTTGCCACCTCCAGAATGTCATTGTGCCACTGTCTGACCTCATGCTGTGCTGTTGCTCCTGCCGTGCCTCCACACTCTGTCATTGTGCCACTCTGTGGCTACTCCTGTTTTTGCCACTTCCAGAATGTCATTGTGCCACTGTCTGTCCTCATGCTGCTGCTGTGGCTGCTGCCGTGACGTGGCATACACACTTCTGTCTCATTGTTGGCCACTCTGTGGCCTACTCCTATTTTTGCCACCTCCAGAATGTCATTGTGCCACTGTCTGACTTCATGATGCTGCTGTGGCTGCTGCCGTGACCTACACACTCTGTCATTGTGCCACTGTCTGACCTCATGCTGCTGCTGTTGCTCCTGCCGTGCCCTCCACACTCTGTCATTGTGCCACTCTGTGGCCTACTCCTGTTTTTGCCACCTCCAGAATGTCATGGTGCCACTGTCTGACTTCATGCTGCTGCTGTGGCTGCTGTCGTGCCCTCCACACAGTGTTATTGTGCCACTCTGTGGTCTACTCCTATTTTTGCCACCTCCAGAATGTCATTGTGCCACTCTCTGACCTCATGCTGGCTGTGGCTGCTGCTGTTACCTCCAAACTCTGTTACTGATGTTGCCACCTGAGCCCTCAGCTTGTTTTCTTCAGGCTGTCGCTGCCATGACTATTTCAGGCTACATTCTCGCTTCAGTTTTTTGGTCAGTTTTGCCCTCTTAAGTGCCCAGGGAATTTTATAGTGAAGCGATTCTAAGAGCGGCGGCAGTCATATGTGTGTCATACTAAAACACAACATTGTGTGAAAACCAAACCAAACTCCTTCTGCTTATTTAAGCATGGCACAATGTTCTACAGCACCCTACAGGCTCTGTGCAGCCTGGAAATAGCTGTTTTTTAACGCGATTCGTCCCGAAGTAATTCAGACTGAAACAAATTTTGTCGGAAAAATCGGCAAAGTCAGCGAATCAAATTTTTGGGAAATTCGCCCATCTCTAACTATCGGTCTTACACGCAGACATTTTTGAACTTTGAAAATTGCTAATGTTTCCAAATTTTCATGATATTTTGATATTTTTCACAAATAAACAAGGATTGTATGGATCAACCATTTCTTACTAACTTAAAGCACAATCTCTGAATCCCTTGGATAAGTAAAAGTGTCAAAAAGTGATTCTCTCATAAAGTGACACATGTCAGATTTTAAAGACAGGGCTCTGTCAGGAAGGCCAAAACTGGCTCCGGCAGGTAAGGTGTTAATAGTGCCAATGACACTGTACCGAAAAATATTTATTAAAGATTTTCCGAAATGCATAAAAGTTGAATATGAATATTCTGTTTTTTATGTACTGTATTTTAAAGGAAATTAATAAATAGAAGTTTTAATCTTCATATTTTTCTGAATAGCTTCTTTTCTGGGGGGATTTGGACAGGTACAAGTATTACCCTAACAATATCATGATTTACATTTATGTAATTTCGGAGTTAATCTACCCTTGATGAAACATTTTTTTTGTGGAAATGGAGAGAGTGAGAGAGCAGAAGTTTTTGTTTGGGGTTTGAATTAAGAGAGAGGGAATTTTGTTTTTTAGTTATAAACTCATATGTTCCTGTCTATGAGGATTGCTTCAGGAGTCTCTGTATTGAAAATCATTCCTAAAGTAGTATACTATGCATTTCCATATCCTATATCTGAATAAAAACTGTAAAAGTTACAAGTAGTAGACATGACTAAGACTGTATTATAATTTCTACCAACTAATTTGTTAGGTATAGTTGGTAATACATGAGGCATTTTATTTTAAATGTTGAATAAAGTTTTCTGGTTATGTATTTGTATTTAGAATAGAGACCAGTAACCTACTTTAAGGTTGTGGAATTAGATTAAATGAATATGACTTACATAATGTAGAAATAAAATAATCTGATCCAGATTTGAGGAAACAGGAAGCCCATCCATGAAAAATAAAATGTTATTATTACAAAACACTTAGGAACTTTTGCTCCACTATGCCATTGTACCACTCTTGTATTTGGTATCACACAAAGAATCTCTGGAATTTAGCATATAGGTAAAGAGGAGTGACTTTCTTGATTCATATACTGTAGGTATTCCCCTAACGATGTTATGATGTAAATTTATGTCATGTAGGAGTCGATCATCCCTTGATGAAACTTATTTTTTGGAAGAACGTAAAGGTGAGTAGTTAGAACTTTTTAGCTTGGGGTTTGAATTAAGAGACATAATTATTTGTTTTCAATTATCTATGTATTTTCTTATAAACTAATATTGTTCCTGTCTATGAGGATTGCTTCAGGAGTGACTTTATTGATAATACATTCACTAATAAGTACTGTATATTATGTTTTTCCCTATCCTATATCTGAATGAAAATTGTGAAAGTTACAAGAAATAGACATGGTTAATATTATATTATAAATTTTTTTACCAACTAATTTAGAGGGTATTATATGAGGAATTATTTTAAATGTTGAATCAAGTTTCTGGTTATATATTTGTATTCAAAATAGAAAAAAAAAAAACAGTTTTTAGGTTGTGAAATCAGATAAAATGAATATGACTTATTCAGATTTGAGGCAACTTGTTGTAGCGTAAAGGAAGCCAGTCCATGAAAAATTAAATGCTATTTTCCAAAAACAAATAGGAACTTTGGCTCAAGCAGGCCACTGTACCACCCTTGCATTTGATGTCATACTAAGACTCTCTGGAATTTAGCACATAGTTACAGAGGATTCTACATGTTAGAGTGTCTTTTTTTGATTCATATACTCACAGACTATGTACAAATTGAAGAACAGATAAACTACTCCTGGATCAATTTGGCCGAACATCCAACTAGTGACAGGTAGTTTACATCCAGTTTTAGTCTGCCATTGGGCTACTTTTGGTGTTTTATTTGTATTTTTATACCTATAAATTTAGATTGGTCCTAATTAGGTGTACAGTAAGACAAGTGTGGGTGTATATAGCGGTGAGTAACTGAATAACTCGATAACTGTGTTCATGTTTCAGGCCCACTACATGCATATTTTTTTCCAAAATCAAA
>JAODAL010071680.1:0-15428 GCA_025379985.1 Phyllomedusa bahiana
GGAGTGCTGCTTCTTTTTCTTGTGGTGATTAGATAATAGATTAGATAGATAGATAGATAGATAGATAGATAAATAGATAGATAGAGATCAGGGCAATTAATTTTCCCATGGGGCCACATGAGAAATTGGAATGGTTTTACAGGGCCAGACTAAGATATTTAACTCAGTTCTTCCCAAAACCTGTATACTATAGACCCCGGATGAATAACCTACCTACATCCCCAATAGGTATTTAGGCAGGTTATAGGTCCCCCAGTTGGTATATAGGCAGGTTATATGTCCCCCAGCAGGTGTATAGGTCCCATAGCAGGTATATTGTCAGGTTATATGTTCCCCCGCAGGTATATAAGTCACCCAGTAGGTATATAGGCAGGTTATATGTTCCCCAGCAGTTATATAGGACCCACAGTATGTATATAGGCAGGTTATATGTTCCCCAGCAGGTATATAGGTCCCACAGTATGTACATAAGCAGGTTATATGTCCCCCAGCATGTCTTGAACAACAATGCAAAGCAATGCAAAGGCGGATCCAGCATACGTAGAAACATGGCGTACCTTTATTAATCTCAACAGTGCAAAGATAAAAACACGGCAATATCCGACGCGTTTCGGGCACAAATGTTTGCCCCTGTTCACGGCTTAACTTCGTCTGTTCATGCATTCCTTAAATAGGGAGGTTCCTTATCCGTCATAACTGACGTCACATCCTATTAATCCTATACCTTCTTACTTTAAAACATAACGATTAAAACATCTATTGCCTTACTTTATCTAATTATGCTTAGCTAAGATTTCTTTAGACTTGCATCTTACTAATATAACTACTGGCTTTGTTAATAGATATACGCTAGATCATTGCGGAGGTTCATCCCTGCTGGTGCTCTCGTTTGCAATTCTAAGATCCAAAAGGCTTCTCTTAGACGCACCTTCTTTTGCCAATCCCCTCCTCTTTTAGATCGCTCTACCTTCTCTATGCCAAAAAATGTAAAGCCTTACAAATCACCCTTATGTTTCTCTATAAAGTGTTTTACCGCTCCTGAGGTAATTTGTCCTTTCTTTATACCATATTCATGTTCCACTATTCGTGTCTTTAATTTTCTTATACTGCTACCTACATAGAGCTCATCACATAATCTGCAATGTATGCCATACACAACGTGATCTGTGTCACAATTGATGAAGTTATTTATTTGATACTCCTTATGATCATTGAACTTACTTTTTACCATTTGTCTTTTAGTTGTGTATTGGCATACATTGCATCTTCTACCTCCACACGGAAAAAAATCCTTTTTGGGTTAACCAAATTTTATTGTGGGTTTTGCTGGAGAAATCACTCGGTGACACTTCACTACTTATCGTTCTGTTCCTTTTTGGTATACAACGTACTCCTCTGTCAATTATACTTGCTAATTGTTCATCCTGCCTTAAGATATTAATGTTTTTATAAAATATCTTTTTTTTACTTTCAAAATTAGCATTATATGGGGTGGAAAAGAATACCTGCTTTTCTATATTCACTTTTTCCTTTCTTTTTGGGTACAATAGGTCTTTTTGTGTTTTATTCTCCATTTTCTTTAGAGCTTTCTTTATCTGTATGTTTTTATAACCTCTTTCTTGGAATCTATTCTCTATATTTGTTTGTTCTTTTAAATAGTCACTGTATTTCGTGCACACCCTCCTTACTCTTATAAATTCCCCCAATGGTATAGAATCGACTGTATGTCGTGAGTGGCAACTGTCTGCTCTAAGTATAGTTTTTCCACTCGTAGGTTTTCGATATAAAGAGGTAATAACTTTCGACTTTACCAAATTTCCTTCCAACAATATATCCAAGAATGGAATCCTTATTTTATGGTATTGATAAGTAAAGCGTAAATTACACATATTGGAGTTGACATACTGCACAAACTCCGGTATGGACGCCACATCGTGACCCCACACAATAAGGAGGTCATCGATGAAGCACCCATACCAGAGTATACAGTGACCATATGGATTACCAGCATTAAATATGACATATGACAAATATGCCCCCCAGCAGTTATATAGGACCCACAGTAGGTATATAGGCAGGTTATATGTTCCCCTTAAGACAAAAAGTATTCCAGCGCTGGTAAAAATGGATGAAAATGTATTTAAACCACAACAACCCACACATAGTGCGTGTATCAGGCTACGCGTTTCTAACCACAAAGGTTCTTCATCACGGCCCTCCTGCTCACACACCTGTGATTCCTTAAAAAGACTTTTAAAACCAATCACAATGCAGCACTTATAACACACGTTTTTTGTTTTTTTTTGTTTTTTACACACATAATGGCTCAAACTATATGTGAATCAACTATATATATACATTAAATCATTACGGAAATTGAGCCCTTTTGGATAGCGAGTGTCTAAATGCAGTATCCAGTATGCTTCTCTAAATTTGATTTTCTGCTCCCAGTCCCCTCCTCTCAGGGGTCTCCTAACCAACTCAATTCCATAACATAACATCTTATTGCATGCTGTGCATTCTATAGCATGTATCATATGGTGGGAATTGCAGTTTATGAAACATGCAATAAGATGTATATATACAGCATGCAATAAGATGTATATAGGTTGCACAATAAGACAAATGAAAAAACGGATATCAGAACACTTAACAGGTGTAAAAAAAAACAAGCTTTTAAATCTGGGGCTGTAAGGCATTTTGTGGAGGAACATCAAGGAGACCTAAACACTTTAGTTGTTATGGAATTGAGTTGGTTAGGAGACCCCTGAGAGGAGGGGACTGGGAGCAGAAAGTCAAATTGAGAGAAGCATACTGGATACTGCATTTAAACACCCGCTATCCAAAAGGGCTCAATTTCCGTAATGATTTAATGTATATATATAGTTGATTCACATATAGTTTGAAGCCATTATGTGTGTAAAAAACAAAAAATGTGTGTTATAAGTGCTGCATTGTGATTGGTTTTAAAAGTCTTTTTAAGGAATCACAGGTGTGTGAGCAGAAGGGCCGTGATGAAGAACCTTTGTGGTTAGAAGCGCGTAGCCTGATACACGCACTATGTGTGGGTTGTTGTGGTTTAAATACATTTTCATACATTTTTACCAGCGCTAGAATACTTTTTGTCTTATATGGACTTTAACTTATCTGCATCTTGTTAGCTGTGGACGTGCGCAGGGTATTCATACAGAGGCCGCCGAAGGAGCGGTCCGGACACGAGCCTCAGATAACCGGATACCAGCTCTAATGAAGATCTAAAAACAAATGTCAAGCAGCACGACGCACTGAGCACCCAGCACGCCGAGGATCCTGACAAGCCGACATTGCTGCAAGCATACAGAGCCCTGGAACCAGTGTGGGAGTATACTGGAGAGCAGCTGCTGCTGAATTAGCATTGGTGAAATACAAGCACTGAGGATCTTGCAAAGCCAAAGCTACTATTAAAGAGTCAAGTAAGGGTATGTTGTAGGTCTTATTTCACAGTGAGGATTCACAGAGACCCACTACCCCAATCAGAAAATGAGCATGGAACCGGTGAGTGAAGTGTACGTTTGTTGATATAGTTTTCATTTATATGTTCCCCAGCAGGTATATAGGTCTTCCAGTAGGTATATACACTCACCGGCCACTTTATTAGGTACACCATGCTAGTAACGGGTTGGACCCCCTTTTGCCTTCAGAACTGCCTCAATTCTTCGTGGCATAGATTCCACCAAGGGGTATTGCAACGATGCCAATTGGTCCCAAGGGGTTTTTGAGTGCCAAGAAAATACCCCCCCACACCTTGACCCCCACCACCCCCCTGTTGAACCGTTGTTTAACAAGGAAAGGGATGGACCCTGTTTTTAAAGTTTTTGGGCCCCAAAAAATTTTTTTGACCCTCCCTTCCCGGGAATGTGCAGCAAAAATTGGGAAAATATCAGACCGGGCAACTTTTTCCAATCTTTTACGGGTCCAATTTCGATGAGTTTGGGGCAAATTGGAGCCTCATTTTCCCTGTTCTTAGTAAAAAGGAGTGGAAACCCTTTTGTGGTCTTCTCCCGGGCTGTCCCCCCATCTGCTAAATTTTGGGCCGTACTGGGGGTTCAGAGATGCTCTTTCCCTCCCTTTGGGTTGTAACGGGTGGATTTGAGCCCCCCACTGTTCCCTTTTCTTTTCCAGCTCAAACCAGTCGGGGCCCATTCCCCTTTTGGGACCTCTGGAAAAAACCAAAAAAAGGGCTTTTTTTTTTCTTTTTTTTTCCCCGGCCCCACGGGAAATCCCCCAAAAATGGATTTTTTTTCTTTTTGGGGACCTTTCTCTTAAAAACCCCAAGAGGGGGTTGTGGGGTTGGAAAATCCCAGGAAGTCTCCCATTTTTCTGAAATACTCGGGACCACCCCTTTCTGGCCCCAAACAACCATGCACGTTCAAAGGCCCCAAAATCCCCCTTTCTTCCCCATACTGAGGCCGTTTAAAATGCAGGGATTGTTTTGGCCATGTCTACATCCCAAAATTTGCATGAGTTGCCGAAATGTGATTGGGGGATTAGAAAAAAAAGTTTTTAAAACGGGCGGGTTGGCGGGTTTGTACCTAATAAAGGGGCCCGGTGAGTGAAAGCAGGGTTTAATTTTCCCAAAAGCAGGTAAAAAAAGGGGCCTAATTAAAAATTAAAAACAAAGGGCCACATGTATGAACCTGTTTTTGGTCAAAACTCACCTTTTTTTGCCCTAAGAGTAAACGGCCCTTTTCCCCCACTCCCCGACGCTGTTGGGCCTTCCCCCCAGAAGCTTTTATGGGGGCTCAAAGCTTTTCCTTGGGGCTGTGTGCCCGTACTTGCAGCTCACCGAGTACTCGGGGGGAACGGGAACCTTTTTTCTCTTTGTTTCCCCAGAAGCCTGCAACTGTATGTGCGTACAGTTAGTCTCCAGTTTTCTACCCCCATCGCCAATCGGCAAGGTCCCAAGCCGATAGCTTAGCAACTGGTATGAAATAGGGAATGGTGGTGGTGCGCGGCCCCGGGGGCCCCTTGGGGAATAACTGAAATTGTGTTTTGATGTCGGGGGGAAAATTTTACAAGGCCAGGTCAGGGGCTTTGCTTGAGGGCCCCGGGCCCGGGTGGGCCCACGGGCCCTTACAATGCCCAGGGGTTGTTTTTAAGTAATTAGATAGGAGATAGATAGATATTTAGATGGAAGAAAAGATGGATAGATTTGGGTAGAAAGTAGAATGGATAGTGGAGATAGTTTTATAGGGGTAAAATTTAGATTTGTAGAATAGATAAAGTTTTGATAGATAATAGAATGAGATGGATAGATGGATGGATAGATTGATGGATAGTATGATAAAATAGAAAAGGGTTGGTTAATAGTAGATTTGGGAGGATGGATAGATAGAAAGATAGATGGATAGATAGGGTGGATAGATAGATAGATAGATATGAGATGGATAGATAGATAGATGATAATAGATGGTGATTGATGGATAGATAGATAGATAGATATGAGTGGGGTAGAAAGGATTTTTTAGATGGATAGATAGATAGATGGATAGATGGATAGATAGTGGATAAGATGATAGATAGATGGATAGATGGGTAGATAGGAAAAGGGTAGATAAAAATAGTTTTGGGTAGATGGATTTGAAATTGGGTAGGTTTGATAGATGGATAGTTTGGAAAAAAGTTTTTTGGGAAAAAGAAAAGATAGATATGAGATGGAAAGATGGATAGATAGAAGGGGTAAGAGATAGATGGAAAATGGAATTTGATTGGGTGGATAGATAGAAAGAATGGTTTAAAATGGATAGAAAAGGGTGGATAGATGGATGTTAACTATGTATCAGTGATAGATAGACATGAGAAAAATGAATATCACATTCACCGCAGCACATAATGATGTGCGCCGTTTGTGAGGTGATTAGAGTTAGGGCCTAACAGTGCTGAATGGGAAATTTTACATCAAGAAACAATTTTTAATAAACAAATTTAAAATTGGGAAATTATGGTTTCGGTTCTTTAAAGAGCGCACCAAAATTTTTAAAAACAAAAATAGTTTGATTGCACCAAATTAAACAAAAACAGCGTTAATGAGGTTTTTCCTGGAATTTTCATTTTTTTTACAATTTTGTTTAAAAAGGGAGAAAATTTATTTTATTATATAAGCTAAAATTTTTTATTTTAAAAAAAATGAATTTAATTGTTAAACCAATTCTTAAAAAAACTGAGGGGTAATTAAAACAACATAAAAAGAAGGGGAGGTTTTAAAAATTTGGGTTTGGGTAAAAAAGAAAAGCAAGGGGAAAGGAGAAATTGGGGCCGGACAAAAAAAGGCCAAGCAGCTGAGGGCCCCAAAATTTTTAATATTTTTTTCGCCCCCAAAGACGCGCAGAGACAATAAAGGGTTTAAATGAAAGACCTTCTGGGGTCAAGCCTCCGTCATTTCATAATAAGAGATTAGTAGGTTGGATTAAATGGGTTTTCCAAATTTTTTCATAGGGGATTTCCAATGAAGGGGAAAATTTTTTAAATTTTATTTTTTATTTGGGGAAAATTTTTTGGGTTTTAAAAAAGGACTTTGTTTTCAAAAAGGCCTTCCTCAAATTAAATGAAAGAAAAAAAATCTTTATTTTGCTTTTTATTTGCATTTGAAAATTATTTGTTGCTGTGGGATGAAAAAACCATACCCCAAATAAGTTTTCTAAATAGATTTTTGGGAAAAAAATTCGCTTTAAAAGTAATTTTGGGGTTTTTCTGCAAAATGTTTGGTAAGGAAAAAACTTTCTTTTTAAAAGATGGGGAGGGTTTCAGATAAACCCCTTGGGACCCGGTCCTTTATCGGGAAAAACCCTAATAAACCCCCAAGGGAATCTACTTGGGGGTTCCAGTGGGGAAAACCCAAGAAACTAATTACAGAAACCCGGGAAAAGTTAAAATTATTTGGGGAAAATTTCCCCAAAAAATGTTTTTAAACCCAGAGATCTGCCAAGCCCCCCCCGGTCCCAAATTTTCCATTAGGGTACACTGGCAGTTTGCCCAGGGGCCCACAGGATGGGGGCCCAAAAGGTTGTAAATTTATATGCCCCGGAAAACCCCAGGGCCCCAGCCCGAATTCCCGGGTTCGGGCGCTTCCTTTTTCACCATTTCGGGGGAAAAGGGAAAACAGTTAAAAAAACCAGGGGTGGAGCGTGGAGCAAAAAATCCCTTTCCTGTAATTAGTTTTGGGGGCCGGAAAAGCTCCCTTTAACAAGGATTTCCAAAGGCGGGGGTAAAATCAGAAAATGATGCTATGGGGTGTTGGGGGGGGGTTAGAGATAGGGCCCTAGTGGGGGATGCAGTTTATGTGCGGGGGCCAACTGCATGCTTTTCCCGGGACCCCAAAAATGCTGTTTAAGTTATAAAAAACCCTGGCTGCGAAACCTCTACAAAGCCCCTTACGGAAAATTTTCCCGGGTTTCCCAAAGGGTTTATATCTCGGAAAAGGGGTTAAAGGGGTTTTTTCCATCAGGGCACCCTTAGAGCAAAAAGGGGGTGGGTCATTTAATTTAAAAAAAATTATGAAAACAAGCAGGGGGAAAAGAACTGCTCTAAATTTTAAAAATAAAGCAAAATCAAAAACAGCAATGTATTTGTTTAATGGTTTTTAAATCTTTGCTTAACAGGGTTTTAAAAAGTTCATCTCCTTTTTCCCCCTCTGTTAATGCATTTCATTTTTTGCTTTTATTTTGCCCATGGAGGGAAAAAGACCAGTAGTCTTAAGAAGACTCATTGACTTCTATGGGGAGAGGGGTTTTGTAAAGCAGGGTTGTTACCTGTGCAGGAAGGGCGAGGGGGGGAAAAGCTGGGGATTTAAAACCGTTTGGGGCATGAGGGGTTTTTGTGCTATCTTTTATTTTTTAGGTTTTTTTTTTTTTTTGTTTTTTTTTATTTTTTTTTTTTGTGGTTTTTTTTAAATTTTTTTCAATTTTTTTCCTTTGGTGTGTGAGGGATAATGGGGTTCTTTACCAGAAAAGAAATCACGGGACTTTTAATGAGGCTAGGGGATTTTTTTTGGAAACCGTAGAAATTTGTAATACAGGACATTTTTTTTTTAAAAAAAAATTTAAATAAATATGTCTCACATTAAAACATTTTTGGGTGATAAAAAAAAACAGTTCAAGAAAAGGTTTCTAGAACTTGTTTCTATGGAAAATCGCAATCACTGTAGAGCACATGAAACCTATTGGGTTTCTCAAATGCTGTTGTTAATGCTGGGTTTGAAATCTTTGGGGAAGAAGCACAGGAAAAAGACAGAAAAAAAACATTAAAAAAAGAATTCCCGTCACTATTTTTTTGTTTTTAATAAAATTAAAAAAAAGAACCCCGATTTTCCAAATTCTTTTCTTCTTCGCCCTTTGTATAAATTTTGATTGCAGATTTCTCAATTCGGTTCTTTATGTTGGGGGGGGAAAATTTTTTTGGTTGGAAAGCTTTAAAAAGGGATTTAGAGAGTACGTTACAGGGGCTTCGAATTTGGGAAAACGGGAGGAGCCCGGGGGATTGGATTAGACCCCTTGATTTTAAGAAGGTGCTGGGGCATGTTCGTGACCTGGGAAGAAGTCAGTTTTGCACGGAAAAGGGAGCTGTGACTCCCTCTATTGTGACTGGAGGTTTCCTGTTGTAAGGTTCGGTGATTTCGCTGGACCCCGCAAGCGATGGTAGTTAAGCACGCCAGGGGGAGGTCTTAATTTAGCCCCGGTTTTACCAGAGCCCGCCGGAAAGCGGGATGGACTTGCTGCGGTGTGAGGTACCAGGTCACTACCCTGACGTGACTTGCTGCGGGGGGGCACCCGGGGGTACTGGCGTTGGTACAAAAAGTGTAATCCAGAAGCGTGGGTCAGGGACGGGGCAGACGGTCAGGGCAGGCGGCAAAACAGGAAAGGGTCAGGAAAGGGTAGCGGAACAGATGGTATACGGATAATCGACAGGAACTTTCCAAACTCTAAGAAAAGGTACGCACACCAACAATCTGGCAGAGAGTGCAGGGGGCGTATACCTTATATAGTACCAGTGGCAATTGACTAAATTACCGGTGCACTGGCCCTTTAAATCCAGACCAGCCGTCGTGGCCGGGACAGGCAGTAGCAGCGTGCATAGGAGCGTGGACGGGTAAGTGAGATGGCGCCGGGACCTGGGCAGCATAGATATGGTCGCGGGCAGCTGCGGCACCCGCGCTGGACCCCCTGCGGGCAGGGGGGCGGCTGCGGGGGGCGACGGCACCCTCAACATCCCCCATGACAGTGCCCCGCCCATAGGTCTCCCCCTCTTTTTTTGGAACCTAGTGAGGAGGTCAGGTGACAGATTGGCCTCAGGTTCCCACGAACGCTCCTCCGACCCGAACCCCTTCCAATCAATCAAAAATAACCGCTTCCCCCTCACTGTTTTTTCCGCCAGCACCTCCTTGACCTCAAAGATTTTTATCAGATTTGGGCCACAGGAGAAGGCGAGACAGATCCACGGGAGAAGCGATTCAGCACCACAGGTTTGAGGAGAGAAAACATGGAAGGCGTTGGGGGATACGCTGAGTGGGAGGCAAGCGGAGCTGTAGGACACCGGGTTTATTTTGCCAAAGTACAACCAAAAGGCCCAAAAAAACTTAGGCCTAACTTATAACTAGGCACCCTGAAACGAATTTTTGGCGGACAACCAAACCTTGTCACCTGGCTTACTATGGGCGGAGGCCATGGTTAACTTTAGGGGGTATAGGGGGAATGGTCCCCCCCCACTTTTTTCTGGGTGGGAGGACGGTCCCCCCACTCTTTTACCCATTTTCAATAAAAAATAATCCATAGGGAAAGCTTGAAATACTGTAAGTGGGGAGAGCAGAGCACAGAGGAGGAAAAAGTTAACCCTTTGCCTCCTATATTTCTGTGCATCTTGGGGAGACAGAGTAGGTGGCAGCCTCAAGTGTCAGTGCAGAGTGAGAGCAGCACTGATTGGTAGAGCAGGAGTCAGCAGGGGCTGCTTCACCAATCAGAACGCTGCTCACAGTCCAGCACATTCTGTATCTGGGGCTGTATCTTTCCCTCCCATTGTATACCACTTCCCGTATGCTCAGCCCTCATCAGAGAAGAAGGGAAGCTCCTGCCAAATGCCAACTGCACCAGACTACAGGAGACAGGTAAGGAGGAGACAAGGGTGCTAGACATTGTGTATGCATGTGAGTGGGGTATGTACTGTATATGTGAGATGTATATATACTGTACAGCCATGTGACTAGCCATGTCACTTCTTCGCTGCACTTATGCGCCGTGGAAAATGAAAGTGAATGGGGCCAGCCTTTTAGAAGTGTGGACTGGCCAGCACGTACTTCTAAAACACCCGGCATATAGCAGAGCGCACAGTATGCCCCGCTATCTGCCGTGTGAACATATCTTAAGGGTATATTCATGCAAATGATATGAATGCTGATTCTGGACGGATTCAGTGCTGGATCTGCCTCAGAACCAGCGTCCAATCCGGCAGGAAACTGATTTACATTATACCCTAAGTAAAATCAGTGTTGTTGTTTAGATGACACTGATTTTACTGAGTATTTTCCGGTGCATATTGTCAGTGCCTACAAAGTATTCTTCGAGGCATTTTCCGCACTAACAACACTAAAGGATAGGATGGAGAAATCTCCCTCGGGCAGTCTGGGTCGTTTGCTCATCGGAATTCTGTGTTAGCAAGCGCCAAATTTCCAACAAGCAAACGACAATGTCAGTGCCAAAAAACCGTCATGTGAAAACACCCTAAGTGTGTAGTGTGTCTGTGTTCTATATATGTATATACACACACAATTTCAGGGTTACCTTGTCTAATGTAGTCTTTGGAGTACAGTGTGTAATGTAATAATCTCTGTGGTACGGAGTAATATAATCTCTGAGGTACGGTGAATAATGCAGTTATTATCTGGGGTACAGTGGGTAATGCAGTAATCTCTGGGGTACAGTGAGTAATGTAATCTCTGGGGTATGGTGTAATATAATCTGTTATACAGTGTGTAA
This sequence comes from Phyllomedusa bahiana, assembly GCA_025379985.1. Lineage (NCBI taxonomy): Eukaryota > Metazoa > Chordata > Amphibia > Anura > Hylidae > Phyllomedusa > Phyllomedusa bahiana. The sequence continues at coordinate 11,004 of JAODAL010071680.1, forward strand.
TGTAGTAATCTGGGGTAAAGTGAGTAATGTAATCTTTGGGGTACGGTGTGTAATGTAATCTCTGGGGTACAGTGTGTAATGTAATCTCTGGTGTATGGTGTAATGTAATCTCTGTGGTACAGTGAGTAATGTCATCTCTGGGGTACAGTGTGTAATGTAATCTCTGGTGTATGGTGTAATGTAATCTCTGAAGTACAGTGCGTAATGTAATTCTTTTTTGGGGTTCATGTTAATAAAATACTTTTTTGGATATAATAATAATTATTCTTGGGTAAAGGGCTTTTCACTTCAACGAGTATATGTCATTTTTTGGGGCGACCAGGTTTAATATAATTCATTTCGGTGTAGAATGCAAAAAAATACTTTTGGGGTACAGTATTACATAATTGATTCTGGGGGGGCAAAAAAAATTGTTTTTTTTTATTTTCCTCATTCTGGTGTGTGTATAAAAAATTAAAATGGATGTGATGGGGGAGGGAGGGTTTTAAGCAAAATTTGCTGAAATTGCAAAACGTTTTTTTTTTTCCAGTACGGGGGAAAATATTAAAATTTGCCCCTGGTTCGAAAAAAAAAAATTTCAAAAACACACAATGTGAACCTGGGTGCCACTGTCAGGGTTGCAGCATATATATATATACACGCACACCATTACCAGTGGCACACCACTGCAAAAAGGGCAATACAATACATGGAAATCCCTAAAGAAGCATTTATGCTATTTATCATACATGAAAAAACTTTGAGATTCTTAGTTCACATGTTTTTGATCAAAAAATGCTTAAGCCAAACACGATAAAAAAAGGAGAGGCTCCAGCGGATTTTGAGTCAAGAGAATTATATGAAAATTCCGCCCAGGGGAGGAGGTCGGACCAATTATCTTGACGGCGGAAAACAAAAAAGTCGTAGGAGGTACTTAAAACTTGGTTAACCCTCTCTACCTGCCCGGTGGTGTGAGGGTGGTAAGCAGACAAGAAGTCTAGCTGAATCCACAACTGGCCACAGAGAGCCCGCCAGAATCTTGAGACAAATTGGACCCCCTTCCGAGACATATGCAAGGAAGAACCCTGTAACCGAAAAATGGGTGGAAAAAGTACTGGGCCAGCTGAGGACGGAGGGTAAACCCGGGGAGGGAACAAAGTGAGCCATTTTTGAGAATCTATCGGTCACCACCCAAATGACCGTGTTACCAGAGGAGGCCGGGAGGTCTGTAACAAAGTCCATGGCTATGTGGGACCAAGGTCTTTCTGGCACCGGAGAGGCTGAAGCAGACCCGCGGTCTGAGACGAGGGACTTTGTTAGGGTACAGGCCAGGGCAAGTCTCTAACGTCTTGAGGGGAGAGTGGGCCACCAATAGTAGCGAGAGATCAATTGTAAAGACTTGTGGACCCCGGTTGGCCCGCTATTCGAGAGAATGTCCCCACTTAAGGATTCAAGGGGGCCAGCATGGGAGGGGGACGTCGGGCTTCCCAGGGGTAAATGTTAAAAATCCACGGAGCCGCCGTGAGGAGACATTCAGGAGCAATTTATGTGCTGCAGAGGGGCTCTAGAACCACAGTGCCAGGACCTAGAGAGGGGTTTTCCCGCCCTGACGTTCTTTTTTGGCTGGCCGAAAGTGAAAGGAGGAAATTAAATCGGGGAAAAAGAGCGACCCCCGGCTTGTCGAGGATTTAATCACTGAGCAGACTGGAGATAAAGGAGGTTTTTGTGATCGGTGAAGATTCAATGGGATGGCAAACCCCTCCAGCAAGTGTCGCCAAATTTTTCTAGGGCTAACTTTATGGCCCCTAGTTCAGATCACCGATCGTGTAATTTCGTTCGGCAGGAGTGAAGGGCTTGGAAAAGAAGCCGCAAGTACGCAATCTCCCAAGGAGGACTTTGAAGGAGGACAGCGCCAGCACCTACAGGGGACGCATCCACTTCTAGGACAAATGGACGCTGCAGGTCCGGGCGAGACAGAACAGAAGCTGAAGCGAATGCTGCTTTAAGACGATCAAAAGCTTCTTGGGTTTCGGGAGGCCAGGATCTGGGGTTAGCATTCTTTTTGTAAGGGCCACCAGCGTGGAGAATTGCGGGACGAACTGCCTGTAATAATTTGCGAGCCCCAAAAAGCGCTGGATGGACTGGAGACCCACTGGTCGGGGCCATTGCAAGACCGCTGAAAGCTTAGAGGGATCCATCTGGAGACCTTGATCCGAAACGATGTATCCTAGGAAGGGCAACGAGGTGCGTTCAAACAGGCATTTCTCCAGTTTGGCATATAGCTGGGGGGTCCGGTGGCGTTTATGCACCGGGCGGACGTGGTGGCGGTGAGTCTCTAGATCTGGAGAGAAGATTAAAATGTCGTCCAGATAGACAATGACACAGACGTAGAGAAGGTCGTAGAAGATCTCGTTGATGAAATTCTGGAACACTGCCAGAGCGTTGCAGAGGCCAAACGGCATGATGAGATATTCGAAGTGGCCAGCTCGGGTATTAAAGGCCGTCTTACATTCGTTGCCTTCCCGGATACGAATCAAGTTGTATGCTCCGCGTAGATTCAACTTGGAAAAGAGTCCCCGATAATTGATACAGGGCCGGAGAGTTCCATCTTTCTTTTCGACAAAGAAGAATCCGGCCCTCGCATTCGAAGAGGACTTGCGTATAAAGCCTTTACGGAGATTCTCCTGAATATAATCCGACATCGCCTTGATCTCCGGGACAGAAAGAGGGTAGACTCTGCCTCGGGGAGGAGTAGTACCGGGTTGCAGGTCAATAGGACAGTCGAAGGGCCGGTGCGGGGGAAGAGTTTCGGCCTGTGTTTCGGAAAATACGTCGGCTAGGTCCTGGTAAGGAGTGGGCAGACCCGGCAGAGGCTTCGTAGGCTTTACAGAGGCAGACCGTAGAGCAGGACGAAGTATAGAAAGGCATCGCGAGTGGCAAGCGGGACCCCAATGGATAATCTCGCCTGTGTTCCAGTCTAGGGTCGGAGCATGCTCTTGTAACCAAGGAAGGCCCAGGAGGATTTCAGAAGAGGAGCGAGGCAGAACGAGAAGTTTCAGAGTCTCTTTGTGCAGAGCGCCTATCTACAGGGTGAGGGGCGCAGTGCAGAACCGAATAGCCTCCTTGAGGCATTCACCACTGACAGAGGAGACGAACATGGGTTTCTGCAGAGGGGTCACCGGGAGACGAAACTCGGACACCAGCGCGTGGCTGACAAAATTTCCAGCGGACCCCGAATCGAGAAAGGCGGTGGCTTCGAAGGTGCTGTCCGGCGAAATTCCACAGAGTACGGGAATGGTCTGACGGGGAGAGGCCGCACTGACACGCCGCACTGACACCTATGGATGCCTCTCCTGTGAGCCCTAGGTGCGAGAGTTTCCCGGGCGCATCGGACAGTCCCCAATCAAGTGGCCAGAACCGCCACAGTAGAAACATAGCTGCCTCTGACGACGCTGTGAGCGTTCCTCCTGGGTCAAGTGAGCCCTTTCGACCTGCATGTACAGTGCCGGCCGGTGTGCGCCATACATACAGGTCAGCGGCGCAGGGGGAGTGAAGCGCGCTGCACTCACTTCCCCTGCGACGCTGAGGAGATCAGGCAGGAGATGTCCGGAGCTGCAGGAGCCTGGTGAGGTAAGTGGCTTTTATTATTTTATTTTTATTAGTTATAGGGGGGGCTCTACCTGGCTACAAAGGGGGCAACTACCTGGCTATCAAAGGGGGCAACTACCTGCCTAACAGAGGGGGCAACTACCTGCCTAACAGAGAGGGCAACTACCTGGCTAACAAAGGGGGCAACTACCTGGCTAACAAAGGGGGCAACTACCTGGCTATCAATGGGGGCAACTACCTGGCTATCAATGGGGGGCAACTACCTGGCTATCAAAGGGGGCAACTACCTGGCTATCAATGGGGGCAACTACCTGGCTATAAAAGGGGATAACTACCTGACTATCAATGGGGGCAACTACCTGGCTATCAAAGGGGGCAACTACCTGGCTAACACCGGGGGCAACTACCTGCCTACCACAGGGGGCAACTACCTGGCTACTAAAGGGGGCAACTAACTGGCTACTAAAGGGGACATCTACCTGACTACAAGGGGGCATCTACCTGCCTGTAAGGGGCACTACCTGGTTATGGGGGCAACTACCTGGCTATAAGGGCATCTACCTGGCTTTCTTCCAAAGCCATTATGCAGTTAGGCGGAGTGGGTGTGGCTTTTTGAAGGGGCGTGGCACACCAAAAAGATGGGCGTGTCCATGCAAATGTTTTGCCGCGGCGCACTACGCGCGCCGCCCTCTTCGATCTCCTGCTTTTCCATTTTCAAAAGTTGGCAACTATGACCTAAACAGGTTCATACATGTGGCCTGAAGTGTCAGACTATTTTAAGCCTAGTGGCCAAAGTGAAAACTGCAGGACTTAAAATAAAAAAAAAAATTTTAAAAA
>JAODAL010071681.1:0-15427 GCA_025379985.1 Phyllomedusa bahiana
AAAAAAGAATATGACCCCACAAATAAAAACAAGTCAAAATATTATTATTAACGATTAAAAAATAAAAAACCCTAAACCTTTAAATTCTAAAATAAAGGAACACCCTGCCTCCCCGGGACCCCCCCTAACAAGGGAAACCCCCGTCAGAACCATCCCTGATCAAAAACCCTAAAAACCCCTAAGTACAAAATTGGATAATAAAACCCCTTTTTACAAAAAAACCCAAACAAAATAGTAATAAATCCAATGGCCCAAAAATTACAATTCTTTATATAAAAACAAATCAGGACCGTTTCCCCTTACAAAGAAAAATTCTAGGGAGAAAATGAAGAAAAGACCAGGGAAAAATATCACATCCCAATGAAAAATGGCTTGAATGTAAATAAACATAAAGGTAGTGCCTAGATAATCAATAGATTAGTAGATGCTAGGGCATAAAGATTAACAAACCCTGGGGCATAAATTAAGCACCAAGGGAAGCATAATAGCGATAGCCTTATAATGCAACCCATAGATGGAGAGGATTGTATAGTATTCACGATACCCTGATAATGCGACCCATAGGTGAAAAGGGCTAAGAGGCCAGTAAGACGATACCGCCGTAATGAGTGAAATAAGAAGCAATGTAAAATCCCTTTTTTGACAATTGGGGTTTTCAAGCCCTGTGTTTTTAAAAAAAGTTTGGGTCTTGATTAACGCATTAGTAAAGTGTAAAAAAATTGATAAATAATAGTGTTGAGCGAAAAAGTTAAAATTTGAGAAATTTTCCCTCGATCAGCCCATTTTTTTGGTAAAAACGAGTAAAAAAAATCGCTTGTATTTGATCGCCCATTTTTTCTGCTTCCATATTTTTGGTGGCCAGCCCATGGTGCAAAGCACAGAGGGGGGTCAAAAACATACGCGAGGGGTAGGGACTCATTGGCTGAAAAAAACCAATGACTCGTTTTATGTATGCCTGTTTTTCCAGGGAAACCCGTATTTCACAAGTCGTGAACGAACAAACTGCTCTCCTCTGTTTTGTTTCAAAGCGGGCAGTCACACCATTTCCCCCGATTTCACAAAGGGAAAAACTGCTAATAGATTAGTTGGGGGTTTGGGGTACAGCAAGATTGGGAATCTTTGAAAGTATAGTTAGGGATTTTTATATTGCTGCTGACTGCATCTTTTTTTTTGAAATTTCCCAAAAGATTATTGATCCTGTTTTGGGGGGACACTGAAGAACAAGAAAACTGTTAAAAAAAGCTGCTGTGAAAAGCAATCGCTTTGATATACTGTTTTTTTTTTTTTCCCCAAAAATTTAAAAATTTCCCTGTCCAAAAGTTTTTTTTAATCCTTTTTTGGGGGGGGGCCCAAACCCAAACACAAGAAACTTTTTTTAAAAAAAACCCAAATCCTATTTAAAAACGGATTTTTTTTATTTAAATCGGGTTTTTTTTATTTAAATCGGGTTTTTTTCCCAAAAAACTGCTTTTTGAGGGAAAAAATTTTACCATCCAAAGGTTCTTCCATCATGAATAAAGCGAGTTTTTTAAAAATCAGTAGAAAAAAAAGGCTGTATAAGTGTAACCTTCACAATGCCATGCTCCCTTTCCCGAGGGTTTTTGTAGGGTTTTTGGGGAGTTTTTCCCCCCTATATTATCCAGACGCTCGGGGTTTAACCCTTTCGCATTCTCCAAAAAATGAATTTGACCCGGGAAGGTCCCCACCTCTTTCCCTTTACAGCAAAAATGGGTTTCAACATGAACAGAGTTTTTAGAAAAAGAAACCCTTTAACCCCAAATTTTTCCCACAAACCAAAAATACAAAATTTAACCCCCTTCAGGGCCCAAATCAAAAAGTTTTGACCCAAAATGTTTTTTTGATTGTTTGGGGTGGGAAAAGATCTTCACAACACAAGAAAATTTGGGAATTTTAAGTGGAGGAGGGGGGGGAAGGGGGAACAGACAAGAAAATAAAAATGAAAAAATTTAGAAAAAAACGCAAACAAAGCCACAACAAAACAATCGGGGTCTGTTTTTTGTGTACATCTTTATTTTTATTTTCATTCTTTTCCTTTTAAAGGGAGCAGGCCCCTAAAAAGCCCAGTTTTGGGGAAAAATTTTTTAAAGAAGGCCCCCTTCGCCTTTTCGGTAAGGCAGGATGCGTGCAAAATGCCCAAAATGCAACAAAGAAAATGGGAAAGGGCCGGTTGGCGGGAATGAAGGGAACATCATGAGAATTTCGATAAGAAGATGAAACCCAAAAAACACTTTGAAACAGGCAGGAACCCTTTAGGTTTTGGGAAACAATTTTTTTTGAATCCAAAATTTCTAAAGACTGAACTGTCATTTTGGGGAAAAAATTTAAAATTTTTTTATTAATTTCGGCAATTTTTTCTGTCCAAATTTGGGACAGTTTAGATTAAGAAAAACCAAAAATTTCCCTTTTGGGGTTGGCAGTGATTTGTTGTGTACAATAAGCAAAAATTTTTTAAACAATAAAATTTTAAAAGCATTGACTTTTTTTTTTTTTAGGGGAATTTATGGATTCTGGGAAACTATCCACCTCCAAGACACCATCACCCGTTTTTACAGTTTTTAGAAATTTTCCATCCAGATAGTGCTTCCTTAACAAACAGCATCATCATCAGAAAACCCCCAGCCACATATCACCATCAAACCCAAAAGGAAGAAAAAAACCTTTTCCTCCTGGAAACCCCCATAGATAATTTGTGAAAAAAACTAGCAGATTGAAAAAAAGTTTTATTTATGAAAAAAAATTTCCCATTTATTTATGCAACGAACTCTTCTTTCCGTTGAAAAGAGAACCCACATTTCATTAATATTTTTCGTCACTGGAACCAGGATCCCTTCCCCCCCCCAGCAGAGCTGGGTTTGCAGGGGAAAATTTCTGGATCAAAATGAATGACAAGAAATTTGCAAAGTGCAACAGCCCCTGGAGGGGTAAAAATTTAAAACCCAAGTAAAATTTATGGGTGGTAAAGGGCCCCCAAGGGTCCAAAAGTATTGGGGCTTGTAAAACAACAAAGAAGGGAAAGTCCTTTCCTTTCAAAAAACCCAAAAGAAAACTTCCCGGAAAAGCACCCCACCGCAGAATACTTTTCAAAAAAGTGGCAGGGAAAAGCAATAAAACATGTAACAAAAATTCAAATGGTTTTAGTACGCGTTTGGTCACTGACAAAAGCTGGGAAACGTATCCCCAAAATGAAAAAGAATTTTAAAAAGCCCCGGGAGGGAAAAAAAAAGCTGCTTTAAAAAAATATGGTTGGGAGCTCATTTTGGGTGCAACCCTTAGCCCAAAGACATTTAAATGTTTCCCGGGAAAAAAAGGGTTTAAAGTTGTTGAAATTGCCAAAAAACTTCCGTAAAAACCATTTTTAAACAGCAGCACTCTGAAAAAGGGTGGGTGGAAAACCCCGCTAACCTTCCCCCAAGAATGTTAGATTAACTCTGTGGTTTGGGCTGTTTTGAGCAGTATATTTAAAAAAATGGCCTATTTCTGATGACACTTTGTGAAGAAAAACGAGAAAAAAATGATGACACTGTCACGGCCCCAAAATTTCCCCAACATTGGGCTTTTAAAAAAATTTAACATATGCTGACTTCCCCCGAAACCCATCTCTCAAGCTTTTAAACCCCCTTTAAGGGGCCCGGGGTTTTTTTTGGGGGACAAAAGTTCTTTTTTCCCTCCTCCCTTCTTAAAAACCATAAAATTCTTTTTTTTTTCCCCCCTAAAATAGACACATTAGGGCTTTTTAATTTTTTGGGGGGCAAGATGTAAATTTCCCAATTGTGTTATTCACAAAACTATAGAAAAATACTGGGAAACCGAAAAAAAATTTCCCAAATGGGACAAATTTGGGGGAAAAAAAAAAGTAAATTTTCCCCCCATGTTTGCGGGGGTTTTTTTTTTTTTTTTTAAAGGCGTTCAAAACTACGGTAAATATAATGTGTTTATCTGTATTCTTCAGGTTGTTTTCGCACCGGCAATACAAAAAATTAGGGTTTCCCCTTTTTTGTTTGGTACCCGTTTAAAAAAATTTTCCCAAAAATTTCTATTTTTTTAAATTTGCGCCCGGGGCCATTATTGTTGCGACCAAATAACTTTTTTGTACTAACACCTACTGACGTCAGTGATGGGGGCATTTTTTGCGGGCTGAAGTTACTTTTATCGCTAGCAGTTGGAATGCATAGCGAGACTTTTTTGATCATTTTTATTCCAGTTTTTGTTGAGTGACGTAATATCACCAAAAGAAACGCAATTTTTGGCGTTTATGGGAATTAATTTTTTTCTTCTAGTATGTTCAGCCGTACTGGGAATAAATGATTTGTTATTAATTTTTATAGATCTGACTTTTTCGGAACGCTGCGATAGCCAATATGTGGTACCTTTTTATTATTTTAATGATTTATTTGTAAAATATGGGGAAAAAGGGGGGTGATTTGAACTTTTAATACTTTTTTTTGTACTTTAAAAACTTTTTTTTTTTTTTTTTATACTGTAACATTGAGCCACCTGTGGTACTGACCACTAGTGGCCGCATATGGTTTAATACACACCTAATGCATTTGCATAGGGCAATGCATGTAGGGTGTTCAAAAGAGTGTCGGTTTCCCACTTTCCTGTCTGGCGGACGAGGAAGTGGGGCAAACCGGCCAGGGTAAAGTGACGGGAAGCCTTCCACAATGCCGGTGATCGGATCGGCACAGCATAGCTGCGTTATGCCGAGTCACACGCACCGATCGTTGCCGCGGCACCGATCGGCGGTTAATCATTGACGCCCCGCGGCCATCTTATGGGCGCGGGCGCCTGATGGGGTAAAACATGCCAGCGGGCGGAGCCACCCGCCGGCGATGTTACTACTGGAACGACTGCCCATGGTGTTAGCGTCGATTTCCGCTAACACCCGCGGCTGTGCGGGGGGGTCGCGGAGCGAATCCCCCTGCCCAAAGCCCCTTACGGCTCCTGGACGAACGGATGAACCCCCAAGTTCTTAAGGGGTTAAACAAAATACAGGAAAAATATGCTTGTTTTATTGCGGTTGCTGTTTGAAATTGGAAGAACTCTGAGTGAACACTTAAAAACAGAACTACACATGGAACAGAATAAATTACCAAGCAGTAAACAAACGAATGGGACAAGCACACTCCAGCTCATTTTGCAAATATTGTCAATATCCAATATCAGGAATCAAAACCTAAGTGCTGAGGAAGAGGAGTTAGCGTATGACATGGGTATCCATCAATCATGCCATGCTTTAATGCCAACTATAATTAATACTTCAGAGCTAATTGGGAACCATTTCGAAAGAAATATATGCTTGCTGAAGGATATTTTAAGGAAGGTCCACACATGTAAACATGTGGAATGTCACTTAAGCGCTTGGATTTTATAGACTGTTCAAGTAATGATTCACTTTTAAAACACAGTTAGCTTTTTCAGCATGCTTTGAAATAATAATTCTCTTCCTTTTGGGGCACGATTCATTACTTAAATTGATAAATCGGTTGGGACCACAATAAACAGGAAGCTCGTTTCTTTTCCAGATTAATGAATAGGAACACAACAAAGAAGTAGATGATGATGAAGATGACAGACAATTGAGCTACAGAGGACTGAAGGGACAGTAGAATTTAAGTATTGTGCATGTTCGGCTGGCTGGACCAGTTTCTTAAAATATATATATAATTTGTATTAGCCAATAGTTAACGAACATGGATGTTTGTTTAGAGAGCAAATGAGACGTATGCTGTAATATTGTTATTTGTTTCAGTTGAATAAAACTTAATTTAAAGTTGTTTTTATATAAGAGTCCGGATTATTTTTTCTCCTTCCTAATTACAACAAGAACAGTTGGTGTCCAAATATGAATGATAAACCCCATTAAACTGGGAGAAAAAAGTAATAAAAAAAGTGAATTCTAAAAATCTTCATCTACTTGCATGTTAAAATAGCAAAACTAGTTAAGGTATAAACTTTGATTTAAATCACTGACTTAAATCAAGCCTTAACTGACTAGTGGATTTAAATCCCGAGATTAAATGCGTGATTTAAATCAGATTAGATTTAAATCCAATCCACCCTGCTTATGTATATACTGTTTTTTTTGCAGAATAGTGTGATTTTGTGCCCAAAAGTTGCAGTAATAATGACTGGGTGAAAAAATCTTGACCTTTTTAATATTTATCGTTCTGATATATATAGCGAACTAGAGGAGGTAAGTGAGCAAAGAGGGGCTAAGACAATGGAGCTAGAGGTACGAGACAAGGCATTCCTTCCAGTCTCTGGACAACGACAGAAGCGAGCACATCATCATTTGCAGGACCATCAACCGTCATCGCTTGGTTCGGCTCCTTTTGAATCTCAGTACTGAAAAATCGCGCCAATCAGTTCTTCAGTGGTTAACACAACCTGCTCGGAGCGGTTTAACCTCTCTCGTTCCTCCTCAGTCCACGACCACAAATGTTGTCCATCATCATCATCAGTCGAGACCTGAAGCAAAACACAATCCAAATTGTTCCCGAATGTACAGACCACGTCCAGATAATCCCCTATTCTGAAGAGCTCTTTGATGACTACCAGCCCTACGATGCAGTTGGGTCAGAATCGCTTTCAAAAGATCAAGAGGCCAAGAGAATGAATTTTAACCTGCTCTTAACGCCCAGTTGCTGATGCCCTTAGAAGAAACTGGTCAGTTGGCAAAGATCCCTATCGGTCAGCAATTTCTTTTCAGTGCCTGTGATTTCTATCGCTGCACTGAGTATATAGTCTGTCAAGAACATGGAAATCGACCTGGTGATGAAGATACCATAGTGCGGGGTCCAACGATGTCTTTTGAGCAACACTGGCGAGCGCACATCAGTGGAGGAGGAGGATGATGGGTTTAGTGCCGGCAGAAAGGGAGAGTGCGGTCTCACAAGTAATGCTGACAGTAATCTACCAGCCATGGTCATGGTGCAGCTGGAACACTACTACTTAGGTTTTCCAACCGTCGAAGAGTCCATGACTTGTGAAGCCTGGGTCTTTTTCAATCAAAAGTAGAAAACGATCAGCACTTCTTAGTTAAATTCTAAAAGATCCATTCTTTCATGGCAATCCGTTTAAAGAATAGCATGGCATGTCACAGCAGCATAAAAAGCTGACGCGTTTCGGAAACCATGCATAACCAGTAGACAAATGCATATATAATAACACAACACAAAGCCCACACCCCATTGAAAGCTCCTCCTGATTGGACACGCACCACTCCCACAGTTCACATCCACCTTTTTCAATCAACCTTGGAATTCACCGACCCGACGTCAGTATTCAAAAGTTTGCTGTCAAACCGAGCATCAGTAGAGGATAATAAATTCTAAAAGAGTTAGCCACCAGGAACATGAACAGCCCATTCAACTAAAGTATGAAATAGATGTTGTTATGAGTCACTGTGGAAAAAAGTGGCCACTCAGTCCTGGACTTCCAACCACTGAGACATCGCTCTGTCTCCCTCTCCTCTGCCACTTCCCAAGACAAAGCGTCCTCTGCTGCCGAGTGTGCTCATAGAGCATGAGCAAGCACAATCCCCAGAAAACACTGTCGTCAGATTCCCACCAAGAAACAATCTACCCATTCTCCTTCCACGAGTTTGACCTGTAACCTTACGGCAGCCAGTCCTGGCAGCCAGCTATTCTGTTGAACCATGTATTGTGGAGCATAAGAAACCCTTTCACCCCAACCATCCCAAAGTCAAAGAGCCTGATGTCAGCATTGCCAGGCTGTTGGCCTGAAATGATTGCCTTTCCGCCTTGGTGGACATTAGATGAGGTTCCGCCACGTCATGGCCCTACATCCCTCCCATATCAGAATCTGTAGCATGGTGCATTTCTTGCCAGAAAAGCCTGTCCCTCCCTGGCCCGCCACGTTGCAGAAAAAGACCTCCAGCGCGGTGGCTGCCATATGTGTCCGCACCAAAGTTCACTCACTACAGATAACATGACTATAAACATGGAGTCAAAGCAATTACACTGACTGCTCACTGGTGAGTTGGATGGATGATCAGTGTTCTCTGGTGATGGATGGTGGTGGGTCTCGGCAGACATTCTTCCACACAGGTCCGTCTATAACACATTATGGGTCCCTAGCAGACCCCTGTTTGGCTCTGGGCCCCCCAATCCAAAACAACTACTCAAAGGAACAAATGTATACATTATCGATAACAAACCTATAACCTACAACACTGGCCAAATAGGAGACCACATGTAGGTTATCCTGACTGTGTTCCCGTGACCACTAAACACCGCATAGCAAGACCACGATAGTGGTCAGACACCAGCTCAGGTCACCACCACATGACAGAGGAATACACACTGATTCCAACACAGAAAAGAAATAACCCCTGATATCAGGGACTGCACAGAGCACTTCATCTCTCATGAGATCGTTCTTTTTCCCTTTCTTCTCCATCCGACAGCAGAAAATCAAAGACACATTCTCCTTGCCATAATCGTCCCTTGCAGAATTAATCATACACCATCTTAGACTTCACTTTAATCACACCTAGATCTCTACCAATTCCTACCTCTGAATAAGGCACCGCCATTAGTAAGTAGGTAGAAATGCTGCCGACCATTAAGTAGGTAGGTATATAGATGGAGCCCACTATAGCAAGGTAAAAGTAGCCCTCCCTTTAGTAGATAGGTATCTATATACACGCTGTGGTAAACATACAGGCCCCTGTGAAGAAGGTAGTAATACCCCTGTAGTGGTATATATAGTCCCCATATAGGATAGATACATATGCGCCCTGTAGGAGGTATTCAGTCCCCCTGCACAGATAGATAGTCTATATACCCCTTGATTCAGGTCATACTTAACAGCTCATTCTGTCCTAGACACTGATCTTAAAACACCCCCAAATAGTGCTGTACAGTGATTTCACACTGCAATGTTTTGATGCTTTTTTTGGGGCGGATAAGCATTGTATATATGCCCCCCAAAAAATGTCTTAAATTCTAACAGTAAAAATGACTGCCATTCATTGCTTACGAAAATCCATGGTCTTAATTTAATGGACACTGATGTTACTACAGTATCAACATACAAAGAATTGATAATGTCAATTCTCTGAGTCCCCTTTACGCCGACCATTATAAATATATGGAGGCAGAAAACTGCCTTGGACGTTCACGTCATTTCCTTTCGGAATTCTGCGCTTACAATCACAGAATGCTGACAAGGAAACAGCAATGTTCTGGCGCTGACACTTTTAGGAAAACATGTAAATAATTGACAGGTAGACCCAGGGCCGGGACAAGGCATTTTTGGCACCCTAAGGCAAGATAGTGGCAAATGCCTCCACCTCATCACCCCACCCCTACTCCTCGGGAAAAAACCATTTAGATGCCATCGAGAAGACCAAACACCAGTGTTCTAAAATAATATAAAGTGTAACTGCCCACGTATCCTTTCAGTTCCCAATCATCTCCTCCCGATACGCGATTTGTGGGGCGCCATACAGTTGCAATGGCAGCCAGAGACCTTATGAAGTGTCTCCGAAGATGTACAATATCTGTATATCTGTTACAACCCTACCATAGGCAGTGGTGTAATGTGTAATGGCATTGAATCCCATATATAAGACAATCAAATTGCACTTCAAGCCTTCCTTTTTGCTATTTTTACAAATAAAAAAAGAAAAAAATAATAATAATAATAATATGGATACACCGATTCTGTAAAAGTATGTAATCAATTTAGAATTAACATCATGTTATCCCATTTGTGAAACAGATTGAATGAAAATAAATTCCCAACCGTATCAAAAAGTCACATATACCTCAAAATGGTACTAATAAAAAACAATACTCTGTGCGGCGAAAATAGAAAAGTTTAATTTTTTTTTAATATAGCTAAAACAATACTGATAACTCTAGCAATTTGGCATTATGGAAATTGTAACCAACAAACAGGAATACACAGATTCACATGTAATTTATAGTAAACAGTAAATGCTATAAAAACAAAAACATACAAATTGCACAATTTAGTTTTTTTTTTTCCATGTTCCTCCCCACATAGAACATTTTGGGGGTTTCCTAGTATTAGTTGATATGGGCAAGAATACACCATTACAAAGTATGATTCTTGTCCACAAAATAACAGCCCTTATATGTGTAAAAAATTCATACATTTAAAAAAAAATGGTTCGGATGTTGGTAAGGTGGTAGAGAAAAACAAAAAGCAAAAAATCAGAAAATTGCTGCAACCTGAAGGGGATAAAATCCACAACAATGTGGATTTATTTATAGTGTGGAATGAAATTCTGTTTAATCTTTTTCACATTGCTGCTTCTATGGATATCCTGTTGTGATTTTTGCATTCAAATCCATCGTGGAAAAACAACAGCGAATCCTGCCGTGTGTGACATACCCTAATGGAAACCAACCTAGATTTTTAATATGTCACCTCCTCATTATTATTAGAATGATCTCTATAAGAGACCATCTATAGTAAATAGTCATATATTTATCTATAATAGAGTCTCTGATAATACAGATAAACAAGTTTACATATTTATTAATGTGTATACATAATACACATACTGATACACATGGATATATATAATTTATATATAACAACGATTTAAATAATATATATATAATAGTATATAAATAAATATAATATAGTATAAATATATATATAAAATTTCTATGTATAAGTAAAATGTATGTGTGACAATAAATAGGTACGTGAAGGGTGGATGAACACAATACATTTTACGTTTTTCAAAAGATCTGGGGACTGCACACTCTGGAACTGATGTCCCTGTGTCTCTTATCTCATTCCTTATCAGTGTGGAGGAGATGACAGACTCCATTTCAGCCTTAAGCACTCAGTCCACTTTAGTCCCTGAACTGTGCAGGGAGCTGTGACAGGTCTGCACCTTTAAGGGAGATTGCACCAATGAGTGCTATGATATTACCGATATTTGCAGGGTGTAAATTTGGGCACTATTTGCAGTGCAAATTCCGCCCCTACAGACAGCCCAGCAGATACGGCTGTGATGATCACGTCCTATACACATATATATATATATATATATATATATTATTATATATAAATATATATAAATAAATATAATACTATAATATTTTTTTTTTTTTTAACACAACGACTGATTTATAAAATTTTTTGTCTGAAAGTTTATGTGCCACAATTGTCACCATTGTTTTCAATGGGAATATGTACTATGAGGTCACAATATGAAACTGAGGCATGTTGTCTAATAGAAGACAATGAGAGCAGAGAAAGGTAGCTTTTTTGATGGGCATTTTTGGTGCAGTAGAAAAATACATGGCCATACCCACATTATTATCACCTACACTGACGCACATACAAACGCACTGAACAACCGACTCTGTACACACACACACACACTGTACACTGACCTGTACACACACACACATTGCACCACACACTGTACACAGACCCTGTACACGCACACACACTGTAAGAAAATAACCTGTACAATACACACATTATACTGACCTGTACACTCACTGTACTGACCTGTAAACTAACAACATTCCACACACACTGTTAAACTGACCTGTAACATCACACACCCTGAACACACTGACCTGTACACTCACAACACACTGTACACAGGACCTGGTACTACTCACACACACATTCACACACACTGTACACTGACCTGTACACTCACACACACATTCACACACACTGTACACTGACCTGTACACTCACACACACATTCACACACACTGTACACTGACCTGTACAGTCACACACTGTACACTCACACACACACTGTACCCTGACACACACTGTACACTGACCTTTACACTGACACACACATTCACACACACTGTAGACTGACTTGTACACTCACACACACTGTACACTGACATACACATTTTCACACAAACGAGATCTCGCACGTGTATACTGACACACTCTGTACACTAACCTGTACACTCAAACACTGTGTACACTGACCTGTACACTCACACACATTGTACACTGACCTGTACACACACACACACACACATTCACACACACTCAGGGCCGTCTCTTCCATTGGGTCAGGTAGGCACTTGCCCGGGGGCCCTCTACTCGGGGCCCCGTCGGTCACTGCCTACCCGCCCATTTGAGTGAATACCCCGCCTCCCACGCTACCCTGTTGCGCTGTGCCTGCGGTTTCTTTAAAACGCAACGGGCCGCGCAGTCTCAGAGCAGCGGCCGGGCTTCGCGATGCCCCGTGTGGCGCGTCGGCCCTACTATTGCTTTTTCCTGGGGCCCTGCCTGCGCTTTACTCTTCACAGCGCGGCGGGCAGCCCGGCAGGGAAAAAAGCGGACCCAAGTGCAGCCATCCCCCCGCCAAACCCCTGCTCTGGTCTTAGCAGGGGAGGGAGGGGGGGGACGGGGGCTCCTTCAAAGTCCCACAGGGGAGACAGAAGGCGGCAAGCGGGTACCGCAAACCTCCTTAAATAAATACACACCTGCGTCCCCGGAATGGGGTGTCCAGCTCCCTGAAGGCCCGACAGACCTGGACACTCCTGGGGCATCAGCAATATTAACCCTCTCCCTCCAAAACCCCACTATAAGACCTGGGGATCATGGTTCAAATATTCCCCAGCTGTGCCAGGTTTTACATGAACAATGACTTCCCCCTCTTGTTTCATTTGTTTTTTCTTTTTAAACTTTCCCACTTTTTTCATATATATTGATTTATATGCAGTGTTATATATATAATATATATAAAATTTATATATATAAAATAATTATATATTTTAAATAATATTTATATGAATAAAATATTATTGCTCTACTGTGCTTCAGGAGTGGCCCAGGTCGGGCTCTGGATGTTGCAGGGAGCGGACGCTGCACATTCGGGAGCACAGTAAAGCTATGTAATATTATATATAATATATTATATATATATATATATATTATATATATATATAATATATATTATAAAATATACCCCACTGCATATAAATCATATATATGCAGAAAGGGAAAGTTTACAAAAATACAACAAATGAGACAAGAGGGGACAGTCATTTGTTCAGTGTGAACACTGGCTCAGCTGGGGACTTAATACACACACATTTACAGAGTATCAGAACATAACAATTTCATGTTTTGCCACCAGGACACCAAAGCCACTCATATAATATACATTTTAAGTGATCTTCTGTTTATCTTTTGTTTTTGGGGTCGCATTTGTGAAGTCCCTGATTGGGTTCAGCAGTCAAGGCGCCATTGTCTGACTTCACCACTTTAAAGTAAATGCTTGGAGTTTGGAAGTCAGACAATGGCCCCCTTTTGACTCTAAAACCCAATCAGGGACTTCAGAAATGACGAACCACCAAAAAAAAGGGAGGTAAAGAGAAGACAGGAAAGGTACCGTTATACATGACAAAACACAAAAATTTCAAAGACAAAGAGTTTTCAAAGTCTAGATTAAAAAAAGACAAATTATATGAGCGGCCGGGTGCCCTGGGGCTTAAAGGGGTTGTCTCACTATACTGATTCCTCTCACCTCAGTCCTGTTTTCTTGGTTTCACTTTGAATTCAGGGCATTTACTGCTTTCCCCTAGGCTGCAGTAGAAGCCAGGTCTGTAGCTATAGCAACCAGCGCTGGTTGCCTATCAGGAGATCACACAGGTCTAGTATAAACAGTGCGGCAATTATCGGAGAGATCGCAGGTATGTAACTATAGTCACCAGTGCTGGCAGCCTATCAGGAGAGATCAACCCGGTCTGTAACTATAGCATCTGCGGCAGCCTATCAGGAATGGAACATCTGTGCTAAGCAAACCGTGCTGGCAGCCTATCAGGAGAGATCACACAGGTCTTTAGCTATAGCAATTCGTGCTGGCAGCCTATCAGGAGAGATCCCGCAGGTCTGTAGCTATAGAAACCTGTGCTGGCGGCCTCTCATGAGAGATAGAAAAGGTCTGTAGCTATAGCAACCAGCGCTGGCAGCCTATCAAAGGAGAGATCCACAGGTTTTGTGCTATAGTGACCAGTGCTGGCACCTATCGGGATAGATCACCCCAGGTCTGTAGCTATAAGCAAAACCGTGCTGGCAGCCTATCATGAGAAATCACACAGGTCTGTAGCAAAAGTGACCTGAGGAGCTGATGCAGCCCATACAAGAGGGATATCTAGGAATAGAGTGGACACTGTTAATGGACATATATTGCAAAGTGACTTGTTTTTGCAAGATCTTTAACATAAAAAAAAAGCGATCCCTGTAGTGAGACAACCCCTTTAAGATGGATGTTCACATGGAACTGTTATGAGTTTGCTTTCAATAATTGTTCCTGTAAGGGTGGGTTCAAAATACGATATTGTATATGCCTGAGGTATCTGTCAGGGTATTGTGAAAAGAAGTACCCTGGCAGATACTGCGACAGAATCATAGGGAATAATAGAGCAGGTGTAGCCCTGTGTGGGATACATTCTGCTCTATTTCTCACTGCATACACTTATTTTACGGGACTTAATAGCATAGTTATTATCCCCAATGGGTTTGTATGGTATTTGCTCCAGTACCTTTTTTCCATGGTACCCCAATGGATACCTTGAACCAATGTAATATCGTACTGTGAACCCACCCAAAGTGCTTGTGGTGTTTGGGGGGCCCAGTGCACAGCTCTGCCCGGGGGCCCATGATGGTCTTAAGACGGCCCTGCACACACTGTACACTGACCTGAACACTCACACACACTATACACTGACCTGTACACTGACACACACTGTACACTAACCTGTACACTCACACACACTGTACACTGACCTGTACACTCACACACACTGTATACTGACCTGTACACTCACACACACTGTACACTGACCTGTACACTCACACACACTGTATACTGACCTGTACACTCACACACACTGTACACTGACCTGTACACTCACACACACTGTATACTGACCTGTACACTGACACACACTCACACACACTGTACACTGACCTGTACACTCACACACACTGTACACTGACCTGTACACTCACACACACTGTATACTGACCTGTACACTCACACACACTGTACACTGACCTGTACACTCACACACACTGTACACTGACCTGTACACTCACACACACTGTATACTGACCTGTACACTCACACACACATTCACACACACTGTACACTGACCTGTACACTCACACACTGTACACTGACCTGTACACTCACACACACTGTACACTGACCTGTACACTCACACACACTATACACTCACCTGTACACTCACACACACTGTACACCAACCTGTAAACTCCCACTCTGTACACAACCTGTACACCACGCACTCTTATATGACCGTAAATCAAACACACTGTACACTGACCGTACCTCACGCACTCTCTAACTGACCCGTAAACCCCACCACTTTTCCACCCG
>JAODAL010071682.1:0-15427 GCA_025379985.1 Phyllomedusa bahiana
AAAAAAAGGGGACTTCACTTGCTTCCCCCAATGCAATCTATTCTGAAGTCCCCCGGGTGCTGTGCTACGTGGGGCAGACCATGGAGGGCCCCGCATTAGGTTTTCGAGCATAAGTTCAGTTATTTCAAAATCTAAAAAAGGGGAGAAAAAAAAAAAGGTGAGCGAGTAAAACCATTTTAAAAAAGAAAAAACCCATATTCGAACTACGGGGCTAGGCATTTTTCAAGAGGGGGGCATATTGTGGCCGAGCCCCGTTGGTTTTTAAATTGAGGAAGGGGGGCAATTTTTGAAAATAAAAATATAAAACTTCTAAAAAACGGAGGTCTATTGGACAATAGAAAGTCCCTTTCCCCTAAGGGGTTTAATAAAAATTTCCAATGGAATTTATTTTTATAGATTTGTTAGGTATTGGCCCCATATCTATTTGCCTTTTTTTTTTTTGGGATTCCCTTCCCCCTTATTGCGTTAGTTAGACATAGCTTCAGGATTTTTTTATGGGAGAAAGTGTTTGGTTTTTTTTAAAATTGTCTTTTATTGTTATGTTACTTGTGAAAAATTATATACTGAAAATTTTTTATGTTTGAACTAATATTGGAGGGTATTAGAACGGACATCCTAACTACGTCCGCTTGAGGGGGGGGCGTCCCCCCAAAATTTTTTTTTTGCGTGTATCGGGCAATTTGGGAGTAATCGCTTGGGTCTTCTCTGGTTCGTTTCGTGGCTTGAAAAATATTAACTATCCCTATCCGGATTTAAAGGGACTGAGATAAGTGTGTATGACTGCCATATTATATAGATGTTATAATGTCGATATGATTAATCATTAAATTAGAAAAAAAACATTTCCGTTTTGGGACTCGAAGAAAATTCACACGGCATTCTTTTGATTTGGAGGCTTAATTGTGCGGTGGGGTCCTGCTTTATGTGGAATGGCACCGCCTAGTTCTTAGTGCAATTGTTGTCTATGTAGGTTCCTTCCCCGAAGCTTTGCACGAACATTGTTAAATATGTCCCCTTTTTTTGGTGGTTTTGTTTTTTTTTTTTTTTTTTTCTGATGAGGAAACCGAGACACGGGTTTTCCCAACTGAAAGTGCAGGGTATAAGTGGGTGCAGGTGATATACACCAAAAAGACCTCAGTAAAAAACTTGAAAACTTAAAAGAAAGAAGTTAACACACCTTATTTTCCCCCAGTTATGGAGTACTAAGGTACGCGATCCCCCCGGGTCTTAGAACCCCTTTGCCCCTCTTTTTGAAAGAGATGCACAATTTCAAAGCAAATGATTTGCGATAGATAGATACTCGTTTATCAAAAGTACTTACCGTACGCACTCCGCCAGCTGTTGAAAAAGTCCGGGATAAAAATCGCACAATTTAAAAAATTAAAAGAAATAAAAAAGACACATATAAAAAAATTTTTTCAACAGATTATGAGAATGTTGCTAAATGCGGAACAGTCATGAATAAAAAGTTAAAAAATTTAAAAGGGATAAAAGGGAACCCCAGAAAAAAAGTATTTCATGGGTAAAAAAAGATCCTACGGGAAACGCATATGTGAACGACGGTAGCCGATACGCCCTCATCTAAAGCGGAGTTTTCCCAATCGAAACAAATGATTTGCGATCTACTAAAAAGGGTTTAACCAGAAAACCCCCTTTTTTACGGATCGGGGAAATGCCGAGCCCACAAGTGGAGCCCAGTCGGAAGAATGTGGGGGAAAAGCCAAAAATAAAATGGAATGCAAAGAAAAAAACTAAAGAAAATTTAAACCTTCCCTAAACTTTTCCTCAAAAACCTTTAACAGATACTCAACGGCCGTTGTAAATAAAGACTGAATTTTTTCCCAAAGATCTAGGACGCTGTTTGATTTTCAAGTAGTTTTACAGGTTTTGTAGGAAAACTGATTAAAATGTTTTTTGGAAGGGTATTGTCGAGATGTTCAAATTAAAAAATTGTTAAAACGCATAAATTTTATCGGATATTTCCACTCTATGCTTAAAACCTTTCAAAAATTTGGGGTAAAAGAGGGGGTTGGAAAAAAAATGGCAAACTAAAGTGGAAAGGAAAGGTAATTTTTAAATAAAAGTGGAAGGGGGCCCTAGAACATTAAAAAAGGATAAAGAGCTCAAAAAAAAAAAAGCGGTAAAGGGGGGTTTTCACGGCCCCTCCGCTTCCCCGGCCCGCGGGGCCCCCGGGGGCACCCGTGCCCCCCTGTCCGGGGCCCCACCGGGGTGGGTGCCCCCGGGGGCCGCGGGGGGCCCGGGGGGCTGTGCTGCCGGGGGACTCACCTAACCTCGTCCTGGGTCCGCGTCCTTGCCGGCCGGGGCGGCGTCCTGTGCCCCTGGGCGCGCGCGCTCGTTCTCGTGGATTTAAAGGGCCAGCGTCCGTTTTGGGCTAATTCCCCCGGGCGCTTCTCCTACTTAAGGTAGTCCCACTAATACCCCCCCTTGTGGATCTTGTTGCCTCGGCCTTAGCTAAACTTCCCCAAAGTGTTTTCTCCCCTTTTCCCGTAAAACCGACCTTTTGCTACTTTTTCTTGATCCGAACCCCTCTGCCGCCTCCCCTGTTTCCTGCCCCCCCACGACCACAAACCCTTTGCCCCCTGTCCGCCGCGGCCTGCCCACGATACGATTCTCGGACTGATTTGCACCACGCTGCCCCTGGCTGCCCCCGCAAGAAGCAGTAGGGGGCGACCTGGTACCCTCAAGCCGCCAAGTCCATCCCGCTTTGCGGGGGGCTTGGTGAAAACCGGGGCTACTTGATTCCGTTCCCTGGCGTGGCTTAACTACCATCGCTTGCGGGGTCCGGGGTCCACCCCCAACCCCTTAAGGGGGCCCCCAAAGTTATTAGGATAGAGAGAAATATATTCAGGAACAACAGGTTTGGGATAATTTGGGGTTATGCAAAAAGTAGGAGGATCCTCCCGCGGGTTTAAAAATAATGTGGTTCTCCTTAAATGTGGTAATGGGGGATTATTGAGATAAAATGGCAAATTGAAAAAAGTTGAACACCCACGCGTCCCCATCTTATCCCTTGGCCAAAGGCCACAATCCCTAGTTACCCCCCGGGCGGGCCCCTTTTTCCGGTTGGGGTCTGTCTTCCAAGGGGTGGCCTTTTTCTTGAAAACTACTACAAAAAAATTGTCAAACAGCTTCCTAGGTGTCTTAAGGTTAGTGATTTTTGGCCCAAAATTGAAGGTTTGGATATCGCAGATGTTCCCTTTTTTTTTTTCACTGGGGGGGCAGTCTCTATCCCAATTTTCCCCTACTAATAAGGTATTGAGCAGAAGAATCAAACTCAGGAGGACCCCGTTTATCCAACGCATGTTTTTTTTTCTGTTGGGTTATGGACGTTATCCTTCCTGAATTATTTGATTTTGGAAGGATTTTCTATTGGCAGGACGGGGGATTCGATGGGGTCGCTTTTTGCATCCCAGCAGCAGTCTCCCCCCCCATTGTGGCTCCTCTACATCTACAGCCCTTTGGCCACCGTGGGACCCAAATTTCGGCCCTTACCCCCAGCTTTGCCGGTGATCCCCAAGCTCTCCCGGGGTTTTCGTTACTCAGTGCCAAAGCCGTGGAGCTGTGGGGATCGTTTCCTGGGAGGTCTGGTGGCCCTTTGTTGGAGTCTACTTTGGGGAAGGGCCCCGGGCTTGGGCAACCCCCCCTCTGGGACGAGGCGACCCTGTGACTGCGGACCTACAGCCTTTTCCCCAGGAATTCCGCCCCGTTTCGAGGAGCCGGCACGGCCTCCTCCCCCGAGCCCGGCCCTTTTGAGCCTCCGTAGGGCGAGTCTTCTGTGGGTGATTTGCGGTTCAATTCCGTACCCTGGTTGGGACCCGCAGGGAACAATGCCCCCCTTCGCTACCTTCAAGAAGGGTCTGCCCCAAGGGGAAAAAGACGTTTGGCGAAGGCCTCCCGTCCTCCCAAAAACAAATTAATACATCAGTATGTTTGTTTTAAAGGTTCGGGAGAGGCAGGGGGAGCTTCCCCAAGAAAGAGACTTGCTCGTCCTCTCGGGATTCCACCTGGTCCAGTGTTCCAGCATTTCCTATTCCGCCTCCTAAAACCCAGAGGGGGAAGATGAAAGGGTTTGGGCTCACTTAACGGCAAGAACTGAACCGCCGTCGGGCGAAAAGCTTGTCTACTGCGCCAGGGGACCACTTTCGCAAAATGTCCCCTTCGTCCTCGCGCCCCGGGAAAGCTCCCCCTAGGTGCCGTGGGGAGGGGGCCCTGGGTTTTCAGTTTCCCCCTTCCACGTTTGTGATGCCTGTAGGGTGACTTCTGATGCGGGGCCCTTCTTTTAGGGGTTTCTGCCTTCCGGGCTCGGGATTTGCCGGGAACTTAAATTTTTAGCCTCGTTGGAAACCCGGTCCCGCTTCCTGTAGTCGGCTGGAAAAAACCGTGCTTTCTCTTCGGTCATGGGGAGTCCTACTGCCCCAAACCGGTACATAACCCGGGCCCGGTACTCTCCGTGGGGGGGAGCTCTGCAAAAAGAGAAGATTGGGTTTCCACGTTCTGCCCGGGTTTCCCCGGCTACCTTTGGGGGCTTCCCTTGAAAGGGCCCACCCCCCTACCTCGACGGGAAAGACGGGGCGAAGCCCCTATTGGGGGACCGGAATGCCAGAACCGTTTGGGGGTACCCCCCCGGTGCCACCACTTCTCCGTCCCCCTTGTCAACCGTTGCCTGCCTGGGCCCGGGACCCGGACTTGGGGATGTATTTTTCGAGAAGGAGGCCCATTGCTGCCACCACACGGCCCTTTCGACTGCCCCATTGCCTCCCCCCAGAAACCAGCCTCCGCGGGGGAGGGTCTACCCACTGTCTTGCCCGGGGACTAGGCCTGTCGGGCCCCATTCTGGAGATCTGCAGAAAGGATTATCCTAAGTTCTCCTCCCCACCCGGGCCGGGTTTTTTTCGTGCAGGAAAGGGTGGTTCCCCCCTCCTTTCATAGCTATAGGGGGTTAAACAAGATCACCCTGAAAAAAAAGCTCCCCCCTTCCATGATCTCGGGCTGTTTGACCTTAAGGGGGTAGAGTGTTTTTCCCAAATTGGATTTTCGTGGGGCCTAAACCCCCTCAAATTGAAAGGGGGGAAAAATGGAAAACGGCATTTAACACACGAGACGGCATTTGTATTTGTGATGCCTTTTGGGCTATGCAAGCCCCGGCCGTTTTCCCGGAGTTTTTTAAGAGTGTTTCGGGACCCGTGTAACCGGTTTTGTAACCCGGAGTATTTTGTTTTTTTTTTGACATCTGGTCCAGGAGAAAGTCGCCAATCCTGCCGCCTGGGGATAACCGACTGTATGCCAAATGGAGAAGTGTCGGTTCCCCCAGGCCAGTCTTCCTTTCCCGGGGTACATTGTCTCTGTGAGGTCTTCAGATGGATCCTCGAAAAATCTCAGCGATCCAAAAGTGGGGGCCCCGGGCCCCTTTGGCTCCGGGGGATTAACGCTTTAGGATTCGCCAACTACTACCGGGAGTTTATTCCCCACTTTTCCGGTAGTGGCTCCATTTGGCTCTCACCGGGAAAAACGCAAACCTGATGTGGCCCCTCTGCCCCAGGAAAACGTTCCCCAATTTTAAAATCTGCCTTCTCCTCCGCACCCTTTTGGTCCTCCGGTCCGAGGCCCTTCAGCCTGGAGGTCGAGTCTTGTGGGACAGGGGCGGTCCTGACCCCGAAGGGCCCCCAAAGGCAAAACCGTCCATGGGTTTCTTTTCTAAAAATTTTTTTCGGGAGAACGAAATACCCCTTGGGGACGGGAGCTGTTTGGGCCCTAAAATTGGCCCTGGGGAGTGGGGACTCTTTGGAGGGAGCTGAACCCTTTTGACGTCTTTTCAGACCAAAAAATCTGCAATACTAAAAGCGGGGTCACGCCCAAAACCTCGCCACCCGGTGGTCTCTTTTTTTTCTCTCGTTTTTATTTTTTGATCCACTTTGAGGCCGAGAAAAAATATCAAAGCGGATCCCTCTCCCGTTTTCTGACGTTCCGGGGAGGAACCTGCTAGCATATCATCGCTCCGACATGGGCCTCGTGGCTCCGGTGGGGTTCCGCAGCTTCCCCCCAGGCAAACCCATGGGCCCCCATGGAGGGAATTTGGGTTGGGGGCATAGCTCTTTCTGGCCCGGTCATCCCGGGGTTCGAAAATCCTATGTTATTACGTCACTACTGGTGGAAACCCCGCTCCAAGCGTCAAGGACTTTGTTCTTTCTGCACCCATGTGCCCAAAAAAAAGGTTCCTCGCCCTAGGCCCGCTGGTTCTTAGTCCCCCTGCCGTTCCCAAATCTCCATGGGACCATAGGCATGGACTTTTTCACGGACCTCCCCCCTTCGTCGGGAAACTCGGTCTCTGGGTTTTCACTGACCGTTTTTCTAAAATGTCCCACTTTGTGCCGCTTCCCGGTCTTCCTCTGCTCCCCAAAAGGGAGGAACTTCTACCATCATTTTTTCGTCTACATGGCTTACCCCTTTCCACATGTCTCCGACCGAGGCGCCGTTTGTCTCCAAATTCTGGCGTCTCTGTGTTCCCCGGGTTTAGATCAAGTGGATTTTTCTTCGCTAAAAATCCCCAGACGAATGGGCAGGTGGAAGGGGGAAACCCAAATCTTGGGAGAGTAAACTACGATCTTGTGCCCCACGACAGGGCAACTGGTTCGATGCTACCTTGGGGAGGTTTCTTATAATCCTCGGGGCTCCGACTCTACTGGCCCCTTCTCCTTTCCCGGGGTTTCAGGTCGTCACCCAGCCCCCCCCCTTCCCCCCGGTTCCCCCTCCGAGGTCCCCCCCCCCGGGGCAATCAGGTTCGGATATCAAACCATTTTTGGGGAGGACCGACAAGCCCCATCCAGGCTTCTGCCCGTATGAAAAAATAAAAAAATAAAAAAAAAATTTTAAAAAAAAAAAAAAAAGGGGGGCCCCAGGTTTTCCCAAAAAAAGAAAATTGGGTCCGGGGTTTTTCCCGGGACCCTTTAGAAATTTTCCGAAATGCCCGGGCCCTATAAAACCTTTTTCCTCCCCTCTCTCTGGGGCCCCAACGCCTTTATGTTTCCCTTGAAGCCTCTGGTCTGAACCCGGGTTCTCCCAGGGGCGCTGCTCAAACTCCCATGCTAGAATCCCCCAAATTTTTTGAAGTGAAGGGCATCCCGGACTGAAGATCGTCGGGGTAAGCGTTTTTTCTTGTCGATGGAGGGGTTTCGGCTCCCAAAAGGGTCCTGGGAACCAGAGTCCAAAACCGAAACCAACCTTTTTCCAAATTCCTTCGCCCAAAAAGAGGGGGGACCTAAGGGGGGGGGTACTGTCACGGGCCCCCCCTGTTCCCCGGGCCCCCGGGGCCGCGGGGGGCACCCCTGACCCCCTGTCCCGGGTCCCCCGGGGTCGGGTGCCGCCCCTGGCCCCGGGGCGAGCCGGGGGGCTGCGCTGCCCCGGGATCACCTAACTGCCCTGTGAGCCGCGCCTCTGCCGGCCGGGGGGCGCTGCCTGTGTCCTAAGGCCGCGCGGGGCCCCGTTCTGTGGATTTTAAAAGGGCCAGCGTCCCGTTAATTGGTAAATTTCCTGGCGCTTCTCCTATTTTAAAGGGAAGTCCCACTTTTAATCCTTGTGGTTTTATGTTTGCCTGTGCCTTAGCTAAAAGCGTTCCAAAAATGTTTTTCGCCTTTTCCCTTTTCCAAAAACCTTTTTCTACGTTTTTTTTGACTCCGAACCTCTGCCCCCTGCCCTGACCTTTTGCCCGTCCCCGCCCCGAAAACCTTTTTTCCGCCTGGTTTTTGACCCGTGCTGGCCCCCGACTACATTCTCGGCTACGATTCTTTTTCACCACGTGCAACCTGGCTGCCCTGCAAGCAAGTCCGTCAGGGGGGCGGGCCTGGGGGCCTCAAGCCGGGACAAGTCCATCCGCTTTGCGGGCCCGGGGTCTGGTGAAAAACCGGGGGGTAATTAGATTCCGTTCCCCCCGGGTGGCCCTTTAAATTTTCCATCGGTTGCGGTGGTCCGGCGGTTCCCCTACCCAACCCTTACAAAGGGGGGGCCCCAGTTTTTTATGGTTGGGGGAGAAATTTATTTGGAAACAAGGGCAAAGGCAAATTTTTATTTTAAATTTTTAGGGTTTTTGCAAAAAGTAGTGAGGATCCCCCCCGCAGGTTAAAAATGGGGAATTTAAGGGGGGTGGTTCTCCCCTTAAAGTGGTTTAAAGCAGGGGATTTTTTGAGAAAAAAAATGGCAAATTTGCTTAAAAATTGAACACCCACGCGTCCCCCCTTTTTATACCCTTTTTTGCCGAAGGGGCCACAAATCCTAGGTTTTTTTCCCCCGGGCGGCCCCTTGTATCCCGGGATTTGGGGCTGGCTTCCAACCGGTGGCCCCTTTTTCCCTTTATAAATTTTTACAAAAAAATTTTAAAAAAGTTCCCAGTGTCTTAAGGAAAACTAGTGGGAAATTTTTTCCCCAAAAAAAAAGGTTTGGTTTTCGCAGATGTTACCTTTCTTTTACAAATGGAAGTGGGCTGTCCCCCTAGACCCAAGATCCCTACTTAAAGAAAGGGATTGCCCGCAGTAGAATCCAAAACATGGGGGGATGCAGTTTATCCAACGCCCCTGTTTTTTTTGCTGTTGGAAATTTTTTGGAAGTTATTTTTTTTCCCTGAAATTTTTTTAGATTTGGACGGGAGTTTTATTGGCAGTGGAAAAGGGGAATTTTGATTTGGGGGGGGGCTGTCGCGCCAAAGGTTTTTTTTTTTAAATTTTCATGGGTCTTTTGAGGAAAGGGGTCACGGTCCCGGGAGATGGAGCCCCTGTTTTTAAAAAGGTTGGGTGCCACGTGGCGAAGTGTTTATTGGTTTATGGAAGGAATTTTTGGGGCGGGTTGGATATTTTTTCATTTTTTTTTGAATACCAAAAACCCCCCTTTTTAAATTTTTTACTTACTTTTAAAAAAGTCCCCGAGATTAGTTTTCTTTGACGTTTTGGGTTAAGCGGGGGGGGGTCATACATGGTTTCTTCCCCTTTTTTTAAAGGACATCGATTGGAATTTTTTATCTTGGGCCAAAGGGAAAAATTAAAATGCCCCAACAGGTTTTTTTAAAACCCATTTTCCCAAAAGGGACAATTTTTGCGTTGCCGAAGCATATGTTAAATTTATCCAGAATTTCCATGGAACAAAGAGAAGTTTTTAATAAGTTTGTCCAAACGTGGGTACCTTTTGAAAGGGGGTTGTGAGTAATTTTGGAGGGGAAGTAGGTAACTTATCAAGTGGGGTCCGTTTTAGAACTCCCAAAATTTTTTTTAGAAAAGGGGGGGGTTTTGGGCCAAAAAAGTAGGGGGTTTTATTTTGTTTAAAGATGGCCCGGAGAATGATACGTAAGACCTCAGGAAAAAAAGGGACAAAAATACCAAAAGTGACCCAAAATTTTGGGGGCCCCCCCCTTTTGGGGTTTTCCCAAAAATTAAAATATCCAAAAAAAAGGGAAAAACGAAAAGATAAATTTCATTGTCCCCTCTGATTTAAAGAGGGAAAAACTCGAGACAAAAAATTTTTTGGGCAACGAAAAAAGGGGAATTATCCTGTCTGTTTGTGCCCAAAAAATTTCCAAAGGTTTTATTTAAAGGGTGAAATGTATTACCCATCCCCCCGTGGGTTTTTTAAAATACCTTTAAAAAGGGTAATTCACCCTTTCTGTACCCCAATGCAATTTCCCCTTTGAAGTGCCCCTGTGGAAAGTTTCTAGGGGGGGCTGACCCCTAGGATGGTCCGCATTAGGATTAACGAGCTAAAATTCGTTTGAATTTTTTAAATTAAAAAATGTGGGGAATAAGGAAAAAAAGGTGAGCAAAGCGTAACACCCGCTTAGTTAAAAAAAAAAAAACTTATTTTAGATTTACAAATGGTAGGCACCCTTTTTTGGAGAGGGCAAAAATGTGGCCGAGGGTCCCCTTGGTGTATATTTTAGGGTGGGGGGGGCAATGTTTTTTGAAAATATAATTTTAAAAAATTCCCACAACGCGAGGTCTTTTTGGATAATAGCTAAGATGCACTTTCCTTTAAGGGGGTTTTAAAGAAAATTGCCCCAAAGGAAAGTATTTTTTAAAAGATTTGTTAGGTAAACTGGGGCCCCCTATCTATTTTTCCTGTTTTTAGTTTTTAGGATTCCCCTTAAACCCTTTTAGCGCTAGTTGTTAGACCTAGTTACAGCGATTGTTTCTGGGAGTAAGGTTTGTTTTCTTGTTTTATAATTGTCTTTTTATTTTATAGTTATTGTGAGATTTAAATTTTTAAATAAGTAATCTTATGCCCTTTTAAATTTCATATTGGGGGTTTAAGAAGGACATCCCGGAAACTAGTCACGCCCTTTAGGAGGGGGGTGTCCCCCCCAACGTTGCATTTTTATCGGGGGAAAATTGGGTAATCGCTTGGGGGGTTCTCTGTTGTTCCTCGGGGCTTGCAAAATACTTAAATCTATCCCAAAATTTAAAGGGTTTGAAAGGGCTGGATAAGTGTGCTATGATTGCTGCTTTTAAAATTTTATAAATGTTATATATGCGATATGATTAATTTCATTAAAATTTAAAAAAAAACATTTCCCCGTTTGGGGCTCGCAGTAATTTCCCCAAAAACAAATTGTTTTTTATTTGGAGGCTTAAATTTTGCAGGTGGGGTCCTGCTTGTATGCTGTGAATGGCAAACCGGGTTAGTTCTTTGTGCCTATTGTTTGTCTTTGTAAGGGGTTTCCCTTTCCCCGGCTTTGCACGAACATTGTTAAAAAATGTCCTTTACAATATTGGCAGGGCCCCAGCTAAAAACATGATATATTGTTTTTTTTGAGGGGGGAACGGCCAGATTGTTTCCCAAACTGAAAGTGCGGATATAAGTGGGAAGGGCCCCTGGTGATATACACCAAAAAAGACCTAGTAAAAAACTTTAAAAAATTAAAACGTTAAAAAAAGTTAATCTCACCTAATGCTCCACGCTTATGGGGGTACCCCCCAAAGGGACAGCGTTCCCCCGGGGGGTTTTGAAGCCCCCTTATGCCCATCTTTTTGAAAGAAGATGCACAATTTCAAAGCAAATGATTTGCGATCAGCAATAGATACTCGCTTGATCTAATGCTACTTACCGTACAGCATCTCCAGCCAGCTGTTGACAAAGTCCGGGATGAAATCGCACAATGTGAAAGAGAACTTAAAGAAATAAAAAAAGACACATATGAAGAAATTTTTCAACAGATTACTGAGAATGTTGCTAAACTGCGAGAACAGATCATGAATACAAAGCTTAAGAAATTTGA
The DNA here is from genome assembly GCA_025379985.1 of Phyllomedusa bahiana. Lineage (NCBI taxonomy): Eukaryota > Metazoa > Chordata > Amphibia > Anura > Hylidae > Phyllomedusa > Phyllomedusa bahiana. The sequence continues at coordinate 11,273 of JAODAL010071682.1, forward strand.
AAGGGATAGAAGGGACTACGCCCAGAATAAAGTATATTCATGGGCTAAAGAAAGATCCTACATGAGGAGAACGCACTATGTGAACAGAGCGGTAGCCGATACGTCCTCATCTGAAGCGGAGTCTTCCACTCAGAAACAAATGATTCTGCGATCTACTAAGAAGGTTAACCAGAAAACGCAGCCTTTTTTACAGGATCGAGGAAATGCCGAGACCACAAGTGGAGACCAGTCGGAAGAATCGATGGGGGCAAAAGCCAAAACCAAACGGAATGCGAAGAAGAAAAACTAAAGCAGAATGACCTTACCATAAACATTTCCTCAAAACCGTTAACAGATACTCAACGGCACGTTGTGAATAAGGGACTGAATTTTATCCCAGCAAGATCTAGGACGCTGTTTGATTTTCAAGTAGATTTTTACAGGTTTTGTAGGGAAACTAGACTTAAAATGTTTTTTGGTAAGGGTATTGATCGAGATGTTCAAATTAAAAAATTATTTAGACGCAGTAAATTTGATCCGGATATTTCCAGCTCCATGCTTGAAACCTTTCAAGAATTGGTCAAGAGGGAGGTTAGCGAAAAATGGCAAACTAAAGCTAGGAAGGAAAGGGATAATTTAAATAAAAGTGAGAAGGAGGCCCTAGACACATTACACAAGGATAAAGAGCTCATAATTAAAAAAGCGGATAAAGGGGGCGCCACAGTTATTATGGATAGAGAGAAATATATTCAGGAAGCAGACAGGCAATTGGATAATATTGAGGTATATGCAAAAAGTAGTGAGGATCCTACCAAGCAGGTTAACAATCGAATAGATGAGATTCTCCTTAATGCGGTAATGCAGGGGATTATTGAGAATAAAATGGCAAATCTGCTAAAAGTTGAACACCCACGCGTCCCCATCTTATACCTTGTGCCGAAGGTCCACAAATCCCTAGTTGATCCACCGGGCAGGCCCATTGTATCCGGCATTGGGTCTGTCTTCCAACCGGTGGCCCTCTTCATTGATAACTATCTACAAAAAATTGTCAAACAGCTTCCTAGGTGTCTTAAGGATACTAGTGAATTTTTGGCCAAAATTGAAGGTTTGGATATCGCAGATGTTACCTTTCTCTTTACACTGGACGTGGGCAGTCTCTATACCAATATCCCTACTAATGAAGGTATTGCAGCAGTAAGAATCAAACTCATGGAGGATGCCAGTTTATCCAACAGCATGATTGCTTTGCTGTTGGAGTTACTGGATGTTATCCTTACCATGAATTACTTTAGATTTGGACAGGAGTTCTATTGGCAGCGACAGGGGACTTCGATGGGGTCTCCTGTCGCGCCAAGTTTTTCTAACATTTTCATGGAGTCTTTTGAGAATGGACACGTCGTCCACGGGAGGTGGAGCCACTGCATTAAACGGTGGCTGCGCTACGTGGATGACGTGTTCATGTTATGGACAGGAACTGAGGCTGAGTTGGATCATTTTCTTATCGACCTGAATATCAAACATCCCCTTATTAAATTTTCACTTACTAAAAATGTCCAAGAGATTTTATTCTTGGACGTATTGGTTAGACGGGAGGGTCACACATTGGCTACTACCCTTTATTCAAAAGACATCGATAGGAATAATATCTTGCATATGAAAAGTCAACATGCCCCAACATTTTTTTTAAAGCCATTCCAAAGACTTTTTTGCGTGCCAGACGCATATGTTTCATCTGATACAGAATACCATAGGAACAAAGAGAAGCTTTTTCAATAATTTGTAAAAACGGGATACCCTAGAGAGGGGGTTGTGAGTATAGGAAGGGAAGTGGGTAAATTATCACTGAGCTGTTAGAACTCCAAAAACTACACAGAAGTTTGACCAAAGAGTAGGGTTCCAATCTGTATATGATGGCCATGCAGAATTGATACGTAAAACCATCAGGAAACATTGGCACATAATACAAAGTGACCCAAAGTTTGGACCCCTCTTTAGGGAGTTTCCAAAATTCATATATCAAAAAGGTAAATCGATAGAAATTTACATTGTCCACTCTGATTTAAAGCAGAAAATTTCGAGACAAAATTTTTCACACACAGAAAAAGGGTACTTATCCCTGTCTGTCGTGTCAAAATTGCCATGGTATCATTAAGGGTGAGTGTATTACCCATCCCACTCGTGGTTTTAATATACCTATAAGAGGTACTTCACTTGCTGTACCACCAATGCATCTACCTTCTGAAGTGCCCCTGTTGGCATGTGCTATGTGGGGCAGACCACTAGGATGGTCCGCAAATTTGGATTTTAAAGAGCATAAGTCTCAGTTTTGACTTTTCAAATTAAAAAAATGTGGAGAAAAGGAAAAAGGTGAGCAAAGCAGTAACATCAGCTTAGCTAAATAGAAAAAAAAAACAAAATTTAGAATCTACAGTGGCTAGGCACTTTTTTTGAGAGAGGGCATAAGTGGGCCGAGCTCCGTTGGTGTAACTTGAGGAAGTGGAGGGCAATGATGTTGAACATACTAATATAAAACTTCTACAACGCGAGGTCTATTGGATCAATAGACTAGATGCACTTTCCCCTAAGGGGCTTAATGAAAATTGCCAATGGAATGTATTCTTATAGATTTGTTAGGTATCTGGCCCCATATCTATTTGCCTGTTTTTAGTTTTTAGGATTCCCTTACCCCTTATTAGCGCTAGTAGTTAGACATAGCTTACAGCGATTGTTACTGGGAGTAAGTGTTTGTGTCTTGTTTTTTAATTGTCTGTTATTGTTATAGTTACTTGTGAGCATAATTATAACTAAGTAATCTTATGCTTTGAACTACATTATTGGAAGGGTATAAGAACGGACAAACCTGGAAAAGCTACGTCACGCTTGAGGAAGGGCGTGTCCCCCGAAACGTTGCATTTTATCGGGCAACTTGGAGTAATTTGCTTGGGTCTTCATCTGGTTCGTTCTCGTGGCTTGGCAAAATACTTATATCTATCCCATATCCAGGATTTTTAAGGATGAAGATAAGTGTGCCTATGATTGCTGCTCTAATATTATATATAGATGTACTATAATGTCGATATGAAAAATAACATAAATTAAAAAAAACATTTCCTGTTTGGGACTCGCAGTAATTCACACGGCATTCGTTTGTATTTTGAGGCTTAATTTGTTGCAGGTGGGGTCCTGCTTGTATTTTGGAATGGGCAACCGCTCTAGTTCTTAGTGCATATTGTTTGTCTATGTATGGTTCCTTACCCCGAAGCTTTGCACGAACATTGTTAAATATGTCCTTTGACAATATTGCTGCAGCCACAGCTAACACAGCTATATATATGTTTTTATCTGATGAGGAACGAGCAAGATTGTTTCCCCCAAGCTTGAAAGTGCAGGATAATAGTGGAATGTCCATGGTGATATACACCAACAAGACCTCAGTAAAAAACTTGAAAACTTAAAACGTAAAGAAGTTAATCTACACCTACATGCCTCCACGCTTATGGAGTACCTGAAGGTACAGCGTATCCCCCGGGGTCTTAGAAGCCCCCTTATGCCCATCTTTTGAAAGAAGATGCACAATTTCAAAGCAAATGATTTGCGATCAGCAATAGATACTCGCTTGATCTAATGCTACTTACCGTACAGCATCTCCAACCAGCTGGTGACAAAGTCCGGGATGAAATCGCACAATGTGAAAGAGAACTTAAAGAAATAAAAAAAGACACATATGAAGAAATTTTTCAACAGATTACTGAGAATGTTGCTAAACTGCGAGAACAGATCATGAATACAAAGCTTAAGAAATTTGAAAGGGATAGAAGGGACTACGCCCAGAATAAAGTATATTCATGGGCCCAAAGAAAATCCTACATGAGGAGAACGCACTATGTGAACAGAGCGGTAGCCGATACGTCCTCATCTGAAGCGGAGTTTTCCACTCAGAAACAAATGATTTGCGATCTACTAAGAAGGTTAACCAGAAAACGCAGCCTTTTTACAGGATCGAGGAAATGCCAAGACCACAAGTGGAGACCAGTCGAAAAAATCGATGGGGCAAAAGCCAAAATCAAATGGGAATGCGAAGAAAAAAAACTAAAAGCTAATGACCTTACCATAAACATTTCCTCAAAACCGTTTTAAAAGATTAAAAAGGCACGTTGTGATAAAGGGGCGAATTTT
>JAODAL010071683.1:0-15425 GCA_025379985.1 Phyllomedusa bahiana
GTTCCTCAGATGGAGTGTTTGGAAAAATCCTTTTAAAAAAACTTGGGGGGGCCAAATTGCAGTTTTGGAGAAAGTCCTGATCAGTGTATTACAGAAAAAGGGGATCTTGATGAAAACCCCATTTTGTGACCCCTTTCGGGGATTGAAGAGCAAGATCGTGCTGAGAGTTTTTTTTTGCACCTGAAGTCCCTTTCCCCCCAGTGGGGGCCAAAATGTATATTTTTTAACTGCAGGGGGCAGAGAGACGCGGGTGTTTGTAGTGGGGGAAAAAATGTGAGCCGCTAACCCAGAGGAGGGGGAGCAGGCTCAAGCGCTAGTGAGGGGCAGGTCAGTGGGTTTTGCCCCTCAGAGGGTAAGGAACCCCCCATAGGGAAACTGGGGTAAATGGCAAGGGTTTCCTATATGTAGCTGTTTTCACAGTGCCCCAAGTAACAACAGGTATCCAAGATTTTCCCCCTTTTGGAATATTAAAAGGGGGAAATGGAGAAAGGCTCCATTTTTTAAAGGGCAGTAAGTGGGTTTCACAGATCTTTGATGAGGTTTGGGATTTTTCCCCTGAGCATGTTTGCTGTAAAAACTTTTTGCAGAGCGGGGCATGGGTTGTCCACTGGGGGGAAAAGGGTGGCAATGACCTGTCGGCTTCTCATGGTGGGATAAATGCGGGGGGTGACCTACACGAGCTAAAAAGTAAGTCCCCCCCTTAGGATGAAGATTCACCGGAAAGGTGTAGAGGGTTTTCCACTGGAAGTGTTTTGACCCCGGGAAGGAAAGTTTGTTCATGGTAAAAGACCCCGGCCTTTGTCAAACCGGGGGGGGGGGGGGGGAAATTTTCCAACCGACCTCAACTTTCCGCAGGATCTGCCAAAAAGGGGGGCGAACAGCGGGAGACCTCTCCCCAAATTCCAAAGAAAACCTGGTTTGGGTTTGGGGGAAAGGCAACGATTTGGCGCAGAAACCAAAGGTTTACTGACTTTTGAAACCTATTTAGGGGTTTTTTTTCAATTGGGGCTTTTGAGGGGTTTTCCTTTTCCCCGGGGACGGTCCCAGCGTTGGGGGGGAGGCCGCCCCACTTTCCAGGCCAGGTTCTTCCAGGATTTTACCGGGCCTAAAAAAAACCTGTCTCTCTGGGTATCGGGGGCGTGGTCTGATACCTGAGGGGTGGAGCTGGAGGGGGGCTCTACCCCCCCGGGCTTAAGGGAAAAAAACGCAAAAGGTTTAGGATACCGAGTTTTGTGGGTCTGGATGGAAGGTCCAGACCACTAAATAGGGGGGGGCTGTATTTGTATGTGTTTTTAGGGGCTAGACGGTTTAGGTTTTTTTTGTGCCTGTGTATTTATTATATGTCTTCTTTTTTCATGAAAAAAAACGGGCTAAGCAGAAAAAGGGCCTTTGAAAATTGGGGCCATTCCGCCTACAAAAGGGGCGATCCCATTTTTAAAGTAACCCCCAGGAGGCCCCCAAATTTGGCGTCCAAGCCTAACGAGTCTTAACCCCCTTCTTATTTTAAAGTGTTTTCATAAAACCCCTGAGAGAAAATAAAGGTAATTTTTTTTAAAAGAAAGCCCAAAATATCTTTAAATTGTGGACTATAGGGGGTAAAAATAAAAACTTATTTGATAGACTAGTATCTCTCTTATTTGTTGTTACAATTTATTGCGAGAAAAAAATTTTCTTTCTTTTTCCCTTGGGCTCAAATTTTCAAATCCCCGTGGGGTAAAAATCTTCCAATAATCGATTTACAAGTTTTTAAAGCTCATATTCCCCGAAGTTTATGTTCTACTGGGAACATTTTCTTTTAATTCTGATTTTTTTTTCCCCACCGAAAAATTTTTAATCACATGGGTGGGTGACAGGATCCTGCCTGTAAAAATCCCCAAATTCCTTGCCCGTGGGGGTTTTCCCATATGGGAGAATAAACAAAACCCCGCCCTGGTTTATTACCCCAAAGTGGGCATCCCAAAAAATTGACTTCCAAAATTTTCCCTGCCCCCTTTTATAAAATAAATTTAGGGGCAAGGTTTTTTTTGATTTAAAAATGTGCAAAAAATTCATGCTTCCGACTCCCGGGCCCCCCCCCACCAGGGGCAGTCATGGCCCTTTGGGGGCCCCCCATTGGAGTTTATTTTTGGGCCACCAGTGGATTTTATTCTTGGGGCCCCCAATGGATTTTGAATCTTGGGGCCCCCAGTGGAAAATTATTCCTTGGGGCCCACCAGGGGGGATTATATGAAATTTAAAAATTGAGGCCCACCACCGGAGATGATTTTTGGGGCCCACCCCTGGGGATATTCTTTCAGCCCATCAGTGGATCTATTTTTTGGGCCCCCCCAGTGGAGACGATTTTGGTGGGCCCCCTAATGGAAATTGGTTCTTTCAGCCCCTCAGGGGGAAAATTTCCCTTTGGACCCCCAGAGGGATTTTTTCCGGGGCCAAAAGTGGATCTGAAGTTTGGGGGCCCCCAGTGGAGTTTATTTTTTTGGGGGCCCCCCAGTGGGGGGGTGATTTTTTGGATACACCAGTGGAAAAAGATTCTTGGGGGGCCCCCCAATTTGGGGTTTTAAAATTTTTGGCCCCCAGTGAAGGGTGAATTTTTGGGGTCCACCATTTTAGTTGATTCTTCAAACCCACCAATTGGGGATATTCTTGGGGGGCCAACCCGGGGGTTGGTTTTTTGGGCCCAGCAGTGAAAATTTAAAATTTTTGGGCCACCGTGGGGTTGGTTCTTTTGGGGCCCACCATGGAGTTGAAAAATTGGGCCCAGTAAGGGGAAAAATTTTTGGGGCCCACCCCGGGGGAATTATACTTTTGGGGGCCCCCCAATGGAGTTGGTTCTTTTGGCCCCCCATGGAGAGGATTTGGGCCCACCAGTGGAGTTTTATTTTTTTGGGGCCCCCTAGTAGAAATGAATTTTTTGAGGCCCCCCCTGTGGAGATTTTATTTAAGGGGCCCCCCAGTGGAATTGATTCCTGGGGCCACCAGTAGATATGATTTCCCGGGGGCCCCCCAGTGAAGATGATACTTGGGGGCCCACCAGTGGGGTTTTGGGTTTTTGGGCCCACAGTGTAGGGTTTTTTCTTGGGACCATCATGGAGTTTATTCTTTGGGGCCCCCCATGGAGTTGATTCATGGGGGGCCCCCTAGTGGAAAAAGATTCCCTTTGGGGCCCCCCCCCGGAGGGTGATTCTTGGGGGGCCCCCTAAAGGAAATGAATTTTTGGGGCCCACCCCCCTGGGGGATTTTACTTGGGGGCCCCCCATTTGGGGATTATTCCGGGGCCAATATGGGGGTTTTAATCTTGGGGCCACCGTGGGGGTTTAAAATTTTTTGGGGGTCAAACCCGTGGAAAATAAATTTTATACACCCTGGAAATGATTCTTGGGGCCCCCCCCCCTGGAGTTGAAATTTTTTTGGGGGCCCCACCAATTAAGATGATTTTTGGAGTTTCCCCCAGTGGATTTTAAAAATTTTTGGCCCACCAGTGGGGATGAAATTTTTTGGGGGAAAACCCGTGGGGTTTGGTTTCTTTTGGGGCCCCGAAGTGAAGTTTTTTTCTTTTGGGGGCCACCAGTGGGGTTTTGGTTTTTTGGGGGCCCACCAGCGGGGTTGATTTTTTGGGGCCCAGTAAATGGGAAAAGGGAAACTTGGGGGCCCCCCCGGGGAGGGTTATACTTGGGGCCCAAACCCAAAAAATTGGTTCTTTGGCCCCACCAGTGGAGAGGGTTCTTTTGGGGCCCCCCAGTGGAGTCGATTCTTGGGGCCCACTAATAAAATGATTTTTTGAGGGCCCCCCTGGGAGATTATATTTTTTGGGGCCCCCCATGGACTTCATTTTAGGGCCCCCCAGTGGCCTTTTAATTTTTAGGGGCCCCCCATTGGCCTTTATTTTTTAGGGCCCACCAGTGGACTTTATTTTGGGGCCCAAACCCGTGGACTTTATTCCTTTGGGGGGCCCACCCCCGGAAAAATGATACTTGGGGGCCCCCCAGTGGGTTGGTTTTTTGGGCCCAGGGAGTGTAAATTTATTCCCGGGCCCAAACCCGTGGAGATGAATTTTTTGGGGCCCCCCCAGTGAAGGTTTTATTCTTTGGGGCCCACTAATGGGAAAAGATTCCTTTTGGGGGCCCCCCCGTGGAGATTATACTTGGGGCCCCAAATAAAAGGGGTTTATTCTTGGGGCCCACCGTGGGGATTATTTCCGGGGGCCAAAAGTGGTCTAATCTTGGGGGCCCCCAGTGGATTTTATTTTTTGGGGCCCCCAGTGGAGAGATTATTGGGGATAAAACCATTGGAAATGATTTTTTGGGCCACCTATGGAGTTGAATTTTTTTTTGGGCCCCCCAGTGAAGATGATTCTTGGAAATCCACCAGTGGAAATTATTCTTTAGGGCCACCAGGGGGTGAATTTTTTTTTGGGGCCCAAACCCCCGGGGTTGGGTTCCCTTGGGGCCCCCCCAGAGGGGTTGAATCTTTGGGCCCGGGGGGGGGGGGGAGTGGAATTGGTTTTTGGGCCCCCCCGTGGAGAAATTTTAAAAAGGGGCCCACCCTTGGGGTTGATTCTTAGAGTTTACCAGTGGGGATTATTAAGGGGGCCCACCAGTGGGATTAAATTCCCCGGGGCCCCCCCAGGAGATGATTTTGGGCCCAAACAGTGAAGATTAAATTTATGGGGGCCCCACCGGGGGAGCTGTTTTTTGGGGGCCCCCGGTGGAAACTGATTCTTGGGGCCCACCCGTGGAGTTTTATTCTTCGGCCCACCAGTGGGGCTGATTCTTGGGGCCCAAACCCGTGGAGATTTTTACTTGGGGGCCCCCGAGTGGAGTTTTATTCTTGCGGCCCCCCCAGGGGGAAAAGATTTTTATGGGGGTCACACTGTCAGGAAAAATCCCCGCAAAACGTTTAAAATTACAAACTGTGTTTGCCCCCTTAAATTTTGCCCCAATTAAGATTTGGATTTTGTCTCAACTGGTTGCCATCTTGTTTTTCCCGTTCCGGTTCCTATTTTAAACTCCCCCAAAACCTGTAGAACACGGGTTGAGAAATTTTCTTAGCTCCTTTTACAGTCCCTCGCCCGGGAACTTTCCACCACCTTGTTTCCCCTTTATTGCAGTTTACCCCGCCTAACCAATTTCCTGCTGTCGCTCCACCGCTTAACCCTCACTTCTGCCCAAGCAGCAACCCTTACCTTTCCCGGGGACCCGCTTCCACCTGCCTCCCTGTTTTGTACCACCCTGCCATTGGTTTCCAGCGTACCCCAGTATTTTTGGGGCCCCCATTTGGGGGTGATTCTTGGGCCCCCCCGGGGAATTTATCTTGGGGCCCCCAGTGGAATGATTAGGGGGCCCACCCCGTGGGAAAACTTTGGGGCCCCATAATTTTCTGGGCCCACCCCCTGGAGATTATCTGGGCCCACCGGGAGTTTACTTGGCCGTGGGGAAAATTCATGGGGCCCACCGGGGGAATTATTCATGGGGGCCCCCCGTGGGATATTCTGGGGGCCCCCCGGGGGGAGTGATTCTTTGGGGCCCCCCATTTGGAGTTTTTTCTTGGGCCCACAGGAGTTTATTCTGGGGCCCCACTTGAAAATTTTTGGGCCCACATGGAGTATTTTGGGGCCCCCCCATGGAGGATTCTTGGCCCACCATGGATATTCTTGGGGGCCACCTGGAGATTTTCTTGGGACCCCATGGGGTATTCTTGGCCCACCAGTGGGATTATTTTGGGGCCACCAGTGGAATGATTCTGGGCCCCCCATGAGTGAATCTGGGCCCCAGAATTTTTTCGGGGCCCCCCCGTGGAGTTATCTGGGCCCCAGTGGAGTTTATTCTGGTTTACCATGGGGGAAAATTCTGGGGCCCACCAGTGGAGATTTTCAGGGGGCCCACCTGGGGAAATTTTTCTGGGGCCCACCGGGGAGAATTCATGGGCCCACCGTGGAGTGAAATTTTTGGGGGCCCCATATTGGGTTTTCTTGGGGCCACTTTTAGTTATTTCTTGGGCCCACATTGGAGTGATTCTTGGGTTCCCCTAGATATTCGGGGCCCACTGGAGGAAAACTTGGGCCCATCATTGGAGTGTTCTTGGTTCCCACCAGTGATGATTCTGGGTTTCCCCCCAGTGGAGCTGATCTTGGGGGCCCCCCAGTATATTGCAAAAAGTGGGGGACCTTTAGACACTTGTAAAATTATATTTTAGGTTCCCATTATAGAGAACACATCGGGGCCTGGGTCCGGGGTTTTCTTGTTACCCTAGAGCCCTAACCGGAGGCCCTATTTCCTGTCCCCCTTTCTGGCGCCATATTGCGCTGTCCGTGGGCCCCGGTCTTTTTCGGTGCACCTCGTACCTTTAGCGTCGTTCCCCATTTCATCGTCTTTTTATTCTTCGCAGACGTCTAATCAGGACCTGACAGGAACATAACCAGAGAGGAGGGCTGTGCACACACGTGGCGGCCGCGGGCCCCGGGGAGCACTGGCTCTATATAAACAGCCGTCAGGAGCCGCGCACTGTTTACAAAGCGGAAGAATTAGCAAAATGTTCCTCAAATGCAAAGTGACGGCAAGAAGCGATGAGGGGGAGCGGCTGCACCGGGTGCCAGGGAGGAGTGGGCCCCAGGCAATAGAGACAACCCCAGGACAAGGAGAACAAGTGCCAAGCAGCGAGAACATGATCAAGAGCGAGGAAATGGAGCTGGAGCAGTGGGAAACGTGACCCGAGGGAGACAAGAAAAATGACCCAAAGGAAGGCAACGAGAACTGGAGCAGTGAGAACGAAACCCGAGGGAGACAAGAACTGACCCAAGGAAGGCAACCCAGAGCGGAGCAGTGAGAACCCTGACCCAATAATGAAAACAACGAGAGCTGGAGCAGTGAGACCGTGACCCAATGATGAGGAAAACGAGAGCTGGAGCAGTGAGACCGTGACCCAAAGATAGGAAAACGAGAGCTGGAGCAGTGAGACCGTGACCCAAAGATGAGGAACAAAGAAGCTGGAGCAGTGAGATCGTGACTCGAGGGGGACAAAAACATGAAACCCCAAAGGTAAGACAACGAGATCTGGAGCAGCAAAAATGTAAACCTGAATGCATTGACAACGAGAGTCCCGAGCAGGGATAAAATGACCCGAAAACAACAAGAACATGACCCAATGGCAAAGATAAAGAGAGCCGGGGCAGTGAACCTGACCCAAAGACAAGGAAAAATGAGAGTCAAGCAGTGAAAATGACCCAAAGACAAAGGGGAACGATAAACGAAGCAGCGAGATAAATGACCTAAAAACAGGGGCAGCGAGAGTCAGAGCAGTGATAACATACCCCCAAAGCAACAAGAACATGACCCAATGGGAAAGGGCAACGAGAGCCGAGCATGAGACCGTGACCCAAAGACAAGGACAATAAGTCAGAGCAGTGAGACCATGACCAAGGAAACAAGAACATGACCCAATGGTAAGGACAACGAGATCTGGAGCAGTGAGAAAAGTGACCTGAAGGACAGGAAAACGAGAGTTGGACCATGAGACTGGGGACCCAAAGACAAGGATAATGAGAAGTCAGAGCAGTGAGAACGTGACCCAAAGACAAAGAACGAGAGTTTTGGGGCAGCGAAAATGTGACGCAAAAGCAACAAGAACATGATCCAAGGACAAGGAGAGCTGGAGCAGTGGGTGCGTGACCCACTGACAAGGATAACAAGAGCTGGAGCATACACTGGGATCTGTTACAGCACGGGCACATACACCGGGATCTGTTACAGCACAGGCACATACACCGGGATCTGTTACAGCACGGGCACATACACCGGGATCTGTTACAGCACGGGCACATACACCGGGATCTGTTACAGCACGGGCACCGGGATCTGTTACAGCACGGGCACCGGGATCTGTTACAACACAGGCACATACACCGGGGTCTGTTACAGCAGGGCACATCACTGGGATCTGTTTACAGCACCCCAAAACACCGGATCGTTTTCACACGGCACATCACCGGATCTGTTACAACACAGCCACATCACCGGGATCTGTTAAAAAGGCACCCGGGGCACCCTACACCGGGATCTGTTACAGCACGGGCACAAAAACAACCGGATCTGTTTTCAACGCATGCACCGGGATCTGTTACAACACAGGCACATACACCGGGATCTGTTACAGCACGAGCACATACACTGGGATCTTGTTACAGATACACAGCACATACACCGGGAAACTTTTCGCACGGGCCAACACCGGGATCTGTTCCGGCACGGGCACATGCACCGGGATCTGTTACAACGCATACACCGGGATCTGTTACAACACAGACACACATACACTGGGATCTTTTTACAGCAGGGCACATCACCGGATCTGTTACAAGGGAACACCGGGATCTGTTACAACACAGGCACATACACCGGGATCTGTTACACACAGGCACATACACCGGGATCTGTTACAGCACGGCACATACACTGGGATCTGTTAACCGGCACCGGGACGTTCATCACCGGGATCTGTTACAACACAGGCACATACACCGGGATCTGTTACAGCACGAGCACATACACTGGGATCTGTTCCGGCACGGGCGCATGCACCGGGATCTGTTCCGGCACGGGCACATGCACCGGGATCTGTTACAACGCATACACCGGGATCTGTTACAACACAGACACATACACCGGGATCTGTTACAGCACGGGCACATACACTGGGATCTGTTACACTGGCAAACAAATGGATCTGTTACAGACGGGGCATACACCGGGATCTGTTACACACGGGCCCCATCACCGGGGTCTGTTCGGGACGGGCCATGCACTGGGGATCTGTTCCGCACGGCACCGGGTCACAAAAGGGAATCTGTTAACAGGGGACCCGCAGGCACATACACCGGGATCTGTTTTCCGCACGGGGGCCCTCACCGGATCGTTTTACAGCACGGCACATACACAGGGATCTGTTCCGGCACGGGCGCATGCACCGGGATCTGTTCCGGCACGGGCGCATGCACCGGGATCTGTTACAGCAAAGGCACATACACCGGGATCTGATCCGGCACGGGGCAGACCGGGATCTGTTCCGGGACGGGCCTCACCGGAAACTGTTCCCGGCCCCCGGCGCCCCTCACCGGGACTGTTCCCGGCACTGGGATTTCAACCGGGAATCTGTTCCGCACGGCACATACACCGGGGTCTGTTACAGCACGGCACATACACCGGGATCTGTGTACGGGGGCCCTCACCGGGATCTGTTACAGCACAGGCACATACACCGGGATCTGTTCCGCACATCACCGGGATCTGTTCCGGCCAACCCCGGGCGACAACCACCGGGATCTGTTACAGCACGAGCACATACACTGGGATCTGTTCCGGCACGGGCCATCACCGGGAACTGTTCCGCACGGGCCGGCAAGCAGGGGACCGGGATCTTTCCACGGCCATCACCGGGATCTGTTCGCCCCCGGATCGTTCCGGGACGGGCGCATGACCGGTCTGTTAACGGCCAAAACACCGGGATCTGTTACGCACGGGCCATACACTAGTGTTAGGGGGACCCCCTGGGGGACGTGGGGCGGTGAACCCTCGCTGGGTGACGTCGGGGCGAGTGACCCTCTCTGGCGCCGCTGTTCGCCTCGGCCGCGTGATTCGGCAGTTTCCTGCCCTAATTGGCCGCGGTCACACGATACGACACTTCCTGCGTTATCGGCTTCTCACATCTTTTGCTTTTCAGCCAATAATTATCGCCAGAAATAGCTGCGGAAAATTCCAGAACGTTCCCAATTATCCGGGAAATCGCTGCCTTGTTTCCATTAGGAGCTAATGAGGAGCAGCTGCGGCGGCGAGGTCTGTGCCAGCAGGGGGCGCCCTGCTCCCTCACATCTGCGATCCATGGCGGCTGCGCTGTATAATGCAACCTGAGAGGGGAACAACCAGGGCGGCCTCCAGTCACCTATTCACTGGCCCCTGCAGCCAAATCAATGGGGCCCCTGACAGGAGCACTGCCCTATTGGGGTCCCTGGCACTGCTGACAGCAAGCAGAGGTCTTGAAAATAGAAAAAGGCCAAAAATAGGATATTGACCCAAAATCCCGACCCGCGATCTCCAGTTCCCCCCCCCCGAGCGGCCGCTGATCCCAGGTTCCCCCCCCCCCCGAGCGGCCCTGACTCCAGGTTCCCCCCCTTACGGGCCCTAAAGGTTCCCCCCCCCCGACGGCCGCTAATGGGTTTCCCCCCCTAGCGGGCCGTGACTCCGGTCCCCCCCTGAGCGGCCGCTGATCTCCAGGTTCCCCCCCCCTGAGCGGCCGCTGATCTCCAGGTTCCCCCCCCTGAGCGGCCGCTGATCTCCAGGTCAGTCCAGGTTATCAGCCTCTAGATGTCGAGGTTTCCATTCACTGACAGCAGCAGAGGTGGTGGCTCTGGTGCAGGCGCGGGTGATGCTGCTGGGTGCGGCTCTGGTGCAGGCGCGGGTGGTGGTGCTGGGTGCGGCTCTGGTGCAGGCGCGGGTGGTGGTGCTGGGTGCGGCTCTGGTGCAGGCGCGGGTGGTGCTGCTGGGTGCGGCTCTGGTGAGGCCGCGGTTTGGGGAGGCTGGTGCGGCTCTGGTGCAGGCGCGGGTGGGGGGCTGGGTGCGGCCTGGTGCGGTGCGGGGGCGTGTCTGGGTGCGGCCGGTGCAGGTGCTGCTGGGTGCGGCTCTGGTGCAGGCGCGGGTGGTGCGTTCTGCAGCGCGGTGGTGCGGCTCTGGTGCAGGCGCGGGTGGTGCGGCTCTGGTGCAGGCGCGGGTGGTGCGGCTGCAGGCGCGGGTGGTGCGGCTCTGGGGCAGGCGCGGGTGGGGGGGGCGGCTCTGGTGCAGGCGCGGTGTTGCTGGGCGGCTTCTGGTGCAGGGGCGGGTGGTGCGCTGGTGCGGCTCTGGTGCCGTGGCTGGGGTGCGGCTCTGGTGCGGCGCGGTGGGGTGCTGGGTGCGGCTCTGGTGCAGGCGCGGGTGGTGCTGCTGGGTGCGGCTCTGGTGCAGGCGCGGGTGGTGGTGCTGGGTGCGGCTCTGGTGCAGGCGCGGGTGGTGCGGCTCTTGTGCAGGCGGGGGTGGCGCGGGTGGTGCGGCTCTGGTGCAGGCGCGGGTGGTGCTTGGTGCGGCTCTGGTGCAGGCGCGGGTGCTGCTGCTGGTGCGGCTCTGGTGCGGGTGGTGCTGCTGGGTGCGGCTCTGGTGGAGGCGCGGGTGGTGCTGCTGGGTGCGGGTCTGGTGCAGGCGCGGGTGGTGGTGCTGGGTGGAGGCTCTGGTGCAGGCGCGGGTGATGCTGCTGGTGCAGGCCTCTGTGGCAGGTGCGGGGGTGGTGTGCTGGGTGCGGCTCTGGTGCAGGCGCGGGTGGTGCTGCTGGGTGCGGCTCTGGTGCAGGCGCGGGTGGTGGTGCTGGGTGCGGCTCTGGTGCAGGCGCAAGTGGTGGTGCTGGGTGCGGCTCTGGTAGCCGGCGGGGGGGTGGTGCTGGTGCGGCTCTGGTCAGGCGCGGTGGTGCTGCGGTGCGGCTCTGGTGGGAGGCCCCGGGTGGTGCTGCTGGGTGCGGCTCTGGTGGGGGTGGTGCGGGTGGGCTCTGGTGCAGGGCGCGGGTGGTGCGCTGGTTGCGGCTCGGTGCAGGCGCGGGGTGGTGCTGGGTGGGCTCTGGTGCAGGGCGCGGGTTTGGTGCGCTGGGTGCGGCTCTGGTGCAGGCGCGGTTGGTGGTGCTGGGTGCGGCTCTGGTGCAGGCGCGGGTGGTGCTGCTGGGTGCGGCTCTGGTGCAGGCGCGGGTGATGCTGCTGGGTGCGGCTCTGGTGCAGGCGCGGGTGGTGCTGCTGGGGCGGCTTTTGGTGCAGGCGCGGGTGGTGCTGCTGGGGGCAGGCTCTGGTGCAGGCGCGGGTGGTGCTGCTGGGTGCAGGCTCTGGTGCAGGCGCGGGTGGTGGTGCTGGGTGCGGCTCTGGTGCAGGCGCGGGTGGTGGTGCTGGGTGCGGCTCTGGTGCAGCGCGGGGTGCTGCTGGGTGCGGCTTTTGGTGCAGGCGCGGGTGTCTGGGTGCGCTTTTGGTGCGGTGGTGCTGCGGGTGCGGCTCTGGTGCAGGCGCGGGTGGTGCTGCTGGGTGCGGCTCTGGTGCAGGCGCGGGTGATGCTGCTGGGTGCGGCTCTGGTGCAGGCGCGGGTGGTGCTGCTGGGTGCGGCTCTGGTGCAGGCGCGGCTCTGGTGCAGGCGCGGGTGGTGCTGCTGGGTGCGGCTCTGGTGCAGGCGCGGGTGCTGCTGGGTGGAGGCTCTGGTGCAGGCGCGGGTGGTGCTGCTTGGTGCGGCTCTGGTGCAGGCGCGGGTGCTGCTGCTGGGTGCCTTGGGAGAAGGGGCCGCGGGGGGTGCTGTGGGTGCGGCCGGGGGCAAAGGCGGGGTGCCGCTGCTGGGGGCGGCTCTGGTGCAGGCGGGCTCGGTGCAGGGGGTGGGGCTGCTGGGTGCGGTCTGGTGCAGGCGGGGTGCGTGGGTGGAGGTCGGTGCAGGGGCGGGTGCTGCGGGTGGGGCTCGGGGCAGCGCGGGTGCCGCGCTGGGTGCGGCTCTGGGGAGGCGCGGCTCGGGGCAGGCCGGGGGGTTCTGTGGGGCGGCTCTGGTGCAGGCGCGGGTCGCTGGGGGGGAGGCTGGGGCAGGCGGGGTGGTGCTGCTGGGTTTCGGCCTTTGGGCGGGGCGGGGGTTTCTGCTGGGTGCGGGTCTGGTGCAGGCGGGGGTCGTGGGGGCGGCTTGACCCCCTCCCTTACCGGTGCCCCGACCTCCCCCGACCTAGCCTGTGCCTCATCCTCCCCCCCACCTACCGTGCCTCATACCTCCCCCGACCTACCTTGCCTCCAAAACCCCCCTCGACCTGCCTGGCCTCACACCTCCCTCGACCTACCCGTCCTCAAAACCCCCCCTCGACCTAGCCCGGCCTCACACCCCCCTCGCCTAGCCTGTGCCTCATACCTCCCTCGACCTAGCCTGTGCCTCATACCTCCCTCGACCTAGCCTGTGCCTCACACCTCCCTCGACCTAGCCCGTGCCTCACACCTCCCTCGACCTAGCCCGTGCCTCACACCTCCCTCGACCTAGCCCGTGCCTCACACCTCCCTCGACCTAGCCCGTGCCTCACACCTCCCTCGACCTAGCCCGTGCCTCCCTTGACCTAGCCTGTGCCTCATACCTCCCTCGACCTAGCCTGTGCCTCATACCTCCCTCGACCTAGCCTGTGCCTCATACCTCCCTTGACCTAGCCCGTGCCTCCCTTGACCTAGCCTGTGCCTCATACCTCCCTCGACCTAGCCTGTGCCTCATACCTCCCTCGACCTAGCCCGTGCCTCATGCCTCCCTCGACCTAGCCCGTGCCTCATGTCTCCCTCGACCTAGCCCGTGCCTCATGTCTCCCTCGACCTAGCCCGTGCCTCACACCTCCCTCGACCTAGCCCGTGCCTCATACCTCCCTTGACCTAGCCTGTGCCTCCCTTGACCTAGCCTGTGCCTCCCTTGACCTATCTGGTGCCTCATACCTCCCTCGACCTAGCCTGTGCCTCATACCTCCCTCGACCTAGCCTGTGCCTCATACCTCCCTCGACCTAGCCTGTGCCTCATACCTCCCTCGACCTAGCCTGTGCCTCATACCTCCCTCGACCTAGCCTGTGCCTCATACCTCCCTTGACCTAGCCTGTGCCTCATGCCTCCCTTGACCTTGCCCGTGCCTCCCTTGACCTAGCCTGTGCCTCATGCCTCCCTCGACCTAGCCTGTGCCTCATGCCTCCCTCGACCTAGCCTGTGCCTCATGCCTCCCTCGACCTAGCCTGTGCTCATGCCCCCCCTCGACCTAGCCTGTGCCCTCCCCCCGACCTATCTGGGGCCTCCCTCCGACCTAGCCTGTCCTCCCCCGCCTCCTTGCCTAGCCTTGCCTCTTGCCTCCCTTGACCTAGCCCGTGCCTCATACCTCCCCCCGACCTGCTGTGCCTCATACCTCCCTCGACCTAGCCCGTGCCTCCCTTGACCTAGCCCGTGCCTCATACCTCCCTCGACCTAGCCCGTGCCTCATACCTCCCTCGACCTAGCCCGTGCCTCATGCCTCCCTCGACCTAGCCTGTGCCTCATGCCTCCCTCGACCTAGCCGGTGCCTCATGCCTCCCTTGACCTAGCCTGTGCCTCCCTTGACCTAGCCTGTGCCTCCCTTGACCTATCTGGTGCCTCATACCTCCCTCGACCTAGCCTGTGCCTCATACCTTCCTCGACCTAGCCTGTGCCTCATACCTTCCTCGACCTAGCCTGTGCCTCATACCTTCCTCGACCTAGCCCGTGCCTCATACCTCCCTCGACCTAGCCCGTGCCTCATCCTCCCCCACCTGCCTGTGCCTCATACCTCCTCGACCTAGCCTGTCCTATACCTCCCCCGCCTAGCGTGCCTATACCTCCCCCGACCCAGGGGCCCCTCCCCCTTGATAGCTGTGCCCTCCTCCCTTGAAAACCCAGCCTGGCCTCAACCCCCTGACCAGCCTGTGCCTCATCTCCCTTGACCTAGCCTGTGCCTCATCCTCCCTTTTACCAGCCTGTGCCCCCCTCCCATACCCCACCCGGCCTCAACCTCCCCCGACCCGCCCCTGCCTCACTTGACCTATCGGTTCCTCAACCTCCCTCGACCCAGCCTTTTCCTCAACCTCCCTCGCCTAGCCGTGCCTCAACTTCCCCCGCCCAGCCCGTGCCTAACCTTTCCCCGACCAGCCGGCCTCATACCCCCCCACCTAGCCCGTGCCTAACCTTCCTCCCTAGCCCGGGCCCCCAACCTTCCCCCACTACCCGTGCCTCAACCTCCCTTGACCTAGCCCTTTCCTCCCTTGACCCACCGTCCTCAAACCCTCCCTCGACCTAGCCGTGCCCCCTCCCTCGCCTAGCCTTTCCTAACCCCCCCCACCCCACCGTGCCTCAACCTCCCCGACCTAGCCTGCCTCAACCCCCCCCGACCTAGCCGTGCCCCCAACCTCCCCCGACCTAGCCTTTTCCCATACCCCCTGACCACCGTGCCTCCCTTGACCTAGCCTGTGCCCAAACCTCCCCAACTACCGGGGCCTCATTCCTCCCTCGACCCCCCCCGTGCCTATCTCCCTTGCCGCCCGTGCCTCCCTTAAACCCGTTTCCCATCCCCTTGACCACCCTTTTCCCCATGCCCCCCTTGCCTAGCCGGGGCCTTTTCCCTTGACCTACGGGGCCTCAACCCCCTCGACTAGCCCTTTCCCCTTTTCCCTGACCCAGGGTGGCCTCCCCTTGAAACCCAGCCTTTCCTCTTACCTCCCACCTAGGGCCCCCTTTCCCCTTTCCCCCCTGCTGGCCTCATACGCCCGTCTACCTGTGGCCAAAATTTCCTTTCCCACCGCCGGCCTTCATACCCCCGACAAAACCGGCCTATATTTCCTCGACCTGGGGCCCGTCCATACCCCCGAGGCCTGCTCAATTTCC
>JAODAL010071684.1:0-15425 GCA_025379985.1 Phyllomedusa bahiana
AAGACAAAAACAATTCTTTCCCCTGATTTAGTGATACCACCGAATCCAACTCTAAACTGTTCAAGTGGACTGATGACGATCTACATCTCAAAATGCCAACTGGAAGAGAGCCTGTTTAATACCTCTAGCTTGTCCCTTTCTAATTATACTGGGGCTGAATGTGCAAGTAAATACTACATGGTAGATGGAGAACCTCAAGTAGTCTTCCATGATCCAATCGATTCCACAAAGTGTGGCAACAATGTAACTGTAAGTAAAACAAAATGAAACAGATGTAGAATAAAAGCATATACAACAAGTCCTTGTATCTCAGATCAAATCTACTTAGCAATGGCATTCTAAAAGTTAACTACTCTAACTGTAAAGAACTCTTTTCTACATCCAAGTCTGAATTGCCTTCCACATATAGCAGTACAATATTTTGAATGAATGAATTACATGCCAGTTCTTTGTATTAAGGACAGATATACATGCTAATTAAGTCTTTTAAAAAAATAAATAAATAATTTCCATCAACTTACCTGCCAAAACTTAATCCCCAAATGTGTTCTTATAAAAGATTTGCAGATGGGTAATACTACATTTAGTTCACAGGTTTTACCTTTCTATTTTTATACACTCTACAATTGTATTTGTTTTTACAGCTATGGTTTGACATACACACTGCTGCTATTTTACTTGCTATCAAGTTCCTCTTATCTACCAGTTATATGCAGTAATACTACTAAGTGCATTACTTTACATTGGTCAACATTAAATTTCATCTGACACCTTTTTGCTAACGCATTCAGCTCTTCCGGGTCATTCAGTAACATTTTTTGACTAAGCTGAGTTTTTAGATTTCTCAATGACAAATCTACCTAGTTAGCTATGCTGTGACAAATTATTTACTACTCTATCACTGCACTAGTAGATAGATTCACTGCTCAAGACTTTACAAAATGCTGATGTACGATGAAAGCTGAAGTTAATTCTTACTTTAAGTTGCAATATTGCAGCTCAGATTTCTTATTATTACAAATTTATATGCAGACAAGTTATTAGTAATAACTATGTACCATTCAGTTAATTGGCTATCCAGTATTGTTTTGTGATCTTTAGAAGGAATGTACGGTATGTTAAAACTGGTTTCTATTTTTTTTTTTCAGATAAATTCCACTCATGTAATTTATTCCAATATCCTATATATTTATCCTGCACAAGGCCCTATCTTGTCTAGGAATAATGCCACTGTGAACCTGAGCTGTGTCTACCCCTTGTATTTTCCAGTTGCACTTAACATGACCATTAAACCAATAATGGGGTAAGTTCTATCCTGCTTGAAATGTAAAGCAATTAAAGAGACCATGACCATCCTAATGCTTCACGTACACGAAGCATTAGGATTAAATTAATTTATTGGATAGACTTTAATGTAACATTTGCCATACTAAGCCTATGATTACATAACTATCACAAGGTAATGTTGCTAATACAAATTATTCGACAATAGATCTGTAAACTTGTGAACAAAAACACAAAATGTGTTTAGTATATGCAAACATAGACAGACAGATAGGCAGACAGACAGACAGACAGATAGATATATTGGTCCTTCAACATACAAAATAACTGGTTCTGGGATGACCATTGTGTGGTGAAATCATAACTATATGAAAAACTTATATTTGCTTGCAAAGCCATAAAATGTAGATTAAATAAAACTGAGCAGACAACTAATATAGATAAAGCAAGTCCTTACATACAACATCAGAAAGAGCTGCTGGAAGCTGAAAATCACTTTCTATGTAGAGGACAGGAGTTTATTTGGAGTCATGTACTTTATGCACAATGTACCCAAAAAAAGAAAATGGGACCACAATCGACTGGTGCCCAAAGGAGCCGCTCATCTTGGCACATGTGAAGAGCAGAACAGGACATGTAGTACTGCACTGTACTGTAGAGAGTCACTACTAGACTGCGAATTACTGCATTCACAAGTAAAAAGTTTATGATAATTGGCTGGAGGAAACACTGTAGATAGATAGATAGATAGATAGATAGATAGATAGATAGATAGATAGATAGATAGATAGATAGATAGATAGATATGAGATAGACAGACAGACAGATAGATAGAAAGAGTGTTGCTCATAACTAATTTGCAATGTCATTTATATGCTTGTTATGTATTTTATTTCAGGACTACAGACATATCATTGCCGGGTGTAACTGGACAAGTAACAGTAAACATGGTAGCCTATATAGATAGTTCATTTACCACTCCAATAAGTGAAACCACCGTACTATATGTGGAAAATACCATTTATATTCAAGTGTGGATGCCAGATTTGGAAGCAAGCAAATTCTCCATTAAAGTGATAAGGCTATATGCCACCCCAGGAGGAACTACAGCCGGAAATAGTATGCAGACATATAATTTAACAAGTGGATCAGATGGGTACGTTCTTCCTGCTTTTCTAATACAGCTTTTCTTTAAGATGAGATCATAATTAAACGCTTTCTATGATATGGAAGTAGCAGAGTTTAGCTGATGTAAGAAAAAGCTATATTGCATTAGAAAGTGTACAACCATGTGACTAGCGCTAACTATCTCCTTTATGTTTAGGTGCCCAAGCTCTCAATATGGGGATACTCTAATCGCTATGCTTCAAAATGGAAACGGTTCTCTATCAAGATATTCAATGAAAGTCTTCAAGATCACTGACCAAGACTCTCTAAATCTCTATGCAGATCTTATGATCTGCACTCCTAATTGTGTAGTGGTAAGAATGTTTTATCCATTTACCTTTAAGTGATTTCCATTACAGTAATCATATAAGTTAAAAGTCAACACATTTGTATTTGTTCTGTAAGTCACAAGCAACACAAATTATGAGAGAACTTAGCATGAAGAGTATACAGGAGTGTTGTCATTGTATAGATAATTGTCAAAGAAACTTAAATACTACCACTATATTCTGCTTTCCTCTGATATAAACTCATTAGGATAAAATTCCAGAATATTGACAGAAAATCAAGTTTATTAGTTTCCAAGCACCTAATCCTAAATTAATTCCATTCTTTATAATTAAT
Source organism: Phyllomedusa bahiana (assembly GCA_025379985.1). Taxonomy (NCBI): domain Eukaryota; kingdom Metazoa; phylum Chordata; class Amphibia; order Anura; family Hylidae; genus Phyllomedusa; species Phyllomedusa bahiana. The sequence continues at coordinate 3,076 of JAODAL010071684.1, forward strand.
TAAAGTTTTTTACTACCAAAGTAAGTTTTTAGAATGGGAAAGATGTTGTCATCCCACATGTCATTGCTTTTCAGCACACTACATGTTTTTTTGGGCACTTAATTGGGAACTTCCAATATGAGAAACAGTTGTTAATCTCTTAGCAGACCTGTACCTATCTCGAGAACAGGACACCAAATCTCCCGCTTTGGCTGTACTTGAAACTCCCATTGAAATGGAAGGAGAGTAACCATGAAAGTGCAGCACTTCTCTCTTTGAAAACTGGGAGTTTCGGGGGCCTATTTAAGAGATAGGTGTCCTTTGATACTTGTACTAGATATAATCATGAATCAGGAGCTCTACTGCATATTGTGTGGGAATATAGATACAGAAAATACATAGTTAATAGTCAAAAAATATACAAAATCTTTATTAATGGTAAAAACAGACATATATAAACAGACAGTGTATATAGGTAAGCCCTAACTAACTGCAGGCATACAAGAAATTCCTAACTGTGCATAGGGTTAAAGTATCATCAGATCTAATTGTAAAGTGGATCCCCACCAAAATCAAAAAAGTTACATAATCAAAATAAGTAAACAGCACAAGTATATCTAATGTCCCAGAGATGGCATAAAAATCATTCTTAAATGTAAACACAAATAAGCGTATAAAAAGTATCATGGGACAAGCATACTAACCAGATAAGGAGGGAATCCTACCAAAGCACACAGAAGGAATATGCCCGTTGCCCCAACGCGCGTTTCGCGTCCCTTTCTTCTTCTGAAGAAGCCAGGGTTACAAAAATATATTGATATGCCTCTTTGTAGATTTTACATTGATAAATCAGGTATGGTTATAAGCTTTTTACATTTAAAGAATCCTCAAGTAAATTATGTTCTTTTCTATATGACACAGAACTGCAATCAAAAAATTGCTAGATCATCCACACCAGAAAATGTGGCAAGCCTGAACATACAGCTCAGTGCTGGTAAGTAATATCTCCATATTTGACTGTTATACTGTAAGTGCTGAAACCGTATATACATCGTATCTAGAAAATATTTTTTTCCATTATACTTTATACAACTTTATTCTGCTTTCCAGTACATCTATTAATCTCTCGAATGCACTGAATGCACATTGTTTATTATTTTTCTGCTTCCATTTTACAGAAAGTGATCCTCTCTCTGGAGCCGCTGATCGTAAGTATTCTATTTGTCATGATTTATCAAGATCTAATGGATAATAATTTATATTACATAAAAATTACATATTAACTTATTTGTATATGCTTATGAAGGAAAAACAACCACCAATTATGGTTTGTGTTCTATCATTTTATAATTTAGTTCTTTTGAATCAAGTAACAAATATAATTTTCTTCTGAAAGCTTAATAAAATAAGTATATTTTATTTACATAAGTAGAAAGAACTAAGTGTTGCTTGGAGAGTAAATGTGTTGTCTGTATTATGTATAGACTTAGATCTGCAACAGATTTATCCTGGATAATGTGTCATCTTAACATAACTTTAGACATAGGAAGATCCTCCATAGTCACTTAAATCTGAATCTGTAGATAGCCAGAACCTGATATGGTATGAAATGCTGACAAAAGTGTTCTTTATGTTTTACTGTAGGTTTCTCCAGGTCATGGATCTTGGTATCCCTCATCTTGTCCTTGCTCTTGGCCAAACTTATGTAAAAAGTTTCCCGTCATAACTGTGAAGTCGTCATACAGAAGAAACCTGCTGAGCCAAACCGGATTAGAAGAATTGATTTTAACAAATTTACATTTTCATCTTTAATATTACGAAATTTACCAAAAATATGGCACAATTAGCAACAACTGTCTTGCAAATCTCTAACCTACCCTAATGCATATGTATGTTATGGACTCAGCGCAAGAAACATATGATGTCACCATGTTATCACACATTATAGTACATACTGCTTCTAAAGTAAAAACTACTGATAAACCTAATAAACCTCAGCTAACAAGCAGGATATAGCCAAAGGCTTCACACTTGCTGCACGCTTTATTATTTATGAATTATGGAAATATTTAGCTGTAAATTACTTAGACAGGGACCTTTTCTATAGTATTTAACCAAGGATGAGAATTTTTGCACTCTGAACTCTATTTTGTACTGTTATTTCCTGTAAGTTACTTTGTGCGTCTTGATGTATAGCATTATAAATATATACCTATATTATATGTTTTATTTTATTAACCAGTGTATAGCTTTATAGCATGCAATAAATTTCATTGAAATAATATATGTCTACTTGTCTTTTAGTTAAACATTTTCTTTTAATTTGAGGAACCTTTAAGTTATAGATTAAAACTAAAAAAAAAAAACATTTCAGTCAGAATGACCATATGGGGATCAGGGCAGGGCTAAGTGTCTATCGCCAAAAAGGCCTTTAAGCCCTAAGTAAGATATATTAGAGGGTGGTTCCACATCAGGAAACAAGCCTAATAAATGAATTTTTAATGTTTTGAAAATGTTGGAAGCCTAAATTCTGTCCCAATAACAGGTTCTATTTTAAACCCTTAAAAACAAGCCCATTTTCATTCTACTGCTTTGCAGGAGGTATTTTTTTTACCTTTCATATGACATCTTAGGCCACATGTATGAAAACTGTCCAGGTCTAAACTTCACTTTGTTGCCCATAGCAACCAATCAGAGCGCCCCTCTCATTTTTCCAGAGCATTATATGAAATGAAAGGGGATCGCTGATTGGTTGCTATGGGAAACAAAGTGAGTTTTAAACCTAGACAGTTTTTATACATGTGGCCTAAGATGTTGTTTTTTGCAAGGCAAATTATATTTTTTAATTTAACCCTTTACAAAGTAAAAGGAACTACAATTATACAAAAAATATAAAGTTTTTGTTATATTATACAACTTTAAAAACATAAACTTTCTTTTATTTTCTTTGATCCGCCATATTCACATATAAATTGATTTTTCTGTCAATGGACCTTTATTAGGTCTTGTCAAATAACCACTCTCCTATTATACCCTCCTATTATAAGCCTCTGACCTTTTGTTAAACTATCCTCCACCATATGTGACTATAAAATTTGGTAACTCAGTCACATAAAAGTAGCTTCCTACTATCTATTAGATTGCATTTAAGGCAGAAGTGGGCCCCTTATTGAACTGGGCACCTGTGCATTTGCACAGGTTGCCCATACGGTATGTCCGCTCCTGTCCAAAATCCCCTTGGGCCACAGAACTCAAGTGATTTTGACATGAGGAATCCCCATTTCCATGCTGGCAGTGTAAGATCAGTGGCCCAAATTCAATAAGCACTTTAAAAATTAGTTATTTAATTTTCAGTAATTCAGTAAAAAACAGTGGCTAATGAAGATCATGTCTACATAACAGGTATGAGAGTAAGAGTAAATGTAAAGTCTCATGTTGAAGAGTAGAAGAAGTTTTGTACATCAATAAGAGAAAATTGATAGAATAATTTCCTGAGTCTATGCACTGCCAAAACAGATAAAGAAGACCAACCAGAAGTCATAGCCAAGATGCCAACAAAAATAATTAAAGGGATAGGTGGATTAAAATACCCAGAAAGATTAGTAAAATCAGGATTATTTAGTTTAGAGAAAAGATGGCTTCAGGTGGGCATAATAAATATATTAAAGGTCAATATAGAGATCTCTCTCAAGACATATTTATAACCAGGACTGTATCCAGAACAAGGGGGCATCCTCTACATCTAGAGGAAAGAAAGTTTCTACAAAAACATAGAAATGGATTCTTTATTGTCAGAGCAATTTGACTGTGGAAGTATCTGAAGTCTCCACCAAGAATGAGGAAGAGGAGCCAGCAAAGTCATCAAGCATCCTGAAGAAATTTATGGCAGAGCACAGTTGGCCCTGATTGGGAAAGTATACATCAGCAAATTTATAATGGCTACAATGGTATCTCACTGTAAACATCTTCCCTGAGGATCAAAATTAGATTTTAAAATCTCTGGGTTTAATGAGCGGTAACATTTCATGGAGGCTACCTTTGTCTTAGAAATTGGGCTAGACGCGTGGAACCAGTCAGTGAAATTCCTTTCTCAAAAGGCATCTACACTATGCTCCCAACACAGTAGGTAAAGGGGATAGTGGAGGACAAGAGGCACTCTCCTTGAGCAGTAAGTTGGAAATATTTTTAAATTCTTATACAAAATAAATATATTAGGCTCCCCTCACCATGTTTTGCATCAGAGGCAGGGTGCCCAAAATACATAATAATCAAATTGATTCCAGGGTCTGTTCCACCAGACAGCCAAAGAGTTTGCAGGGTTTAGAATTAGTATTGACAATCTTGTCCCAGTAGTACTGAAAAACTCAGTGCTCCCCCTGGATTGAAGATACACTTCAATAAATAGTGTCCAATGCTCATGTCAGGTAAGTATAAATAATGCTTTATTAATATGAACTGTAAAACATCGAACCGAAGATGCATTTTGGTCATGATTACAATATCGACGAAAAAGCTGGTTTAAATATCAAAACAATACTGGTTGCATGCCAGGAAGAGACAAATCAGCTCATCCTGATAGGTGTGGCGAGAGTTCAAAAATCAGACAGAAGAACCAAGTCCTAGTACTGGTCACTGCCAATGCAGCAGCATGGACAGGTACATCAGGGAGGAACTAGGATCCAATCAAAATATAACAGGGCAAGTGCCATGACCATGGGGTAAATACAAACAGTATACTGCTAAGAAGTACAGAGTAGGCCCTGGGAAATCCAACAGGACTCAACAAGGTAATACAGCCCAATCCAGCGTGCTAATAATTCCAGGGAAAATCAGCAGTCACTAAAGCCACAGGCAGAGGAACTGTATCATAACCATATGGTACAGTGTATAAAAAACATAAATGGTGCACTCATAGAAACATAAGCACAGAAAAGAATACATTTATTTAGATATACACAGGTCGACAAAATTGTTGGTACCATTTTGTTTATGAAAGAGAAACCCACAATGGTCATTGAAATAACTTGAAACAAAATAATACATTTAAATTTACTGAAAATCAAATCAACAAATTAAAATAAGACAATGCATTTGAATTGTGGTTTAACTGAAAATGTTATCCACAGGCATTCTGGTCCACCCCTGAGCAAATTGCTTCAGCTGCCTCGGGATTGAAGTGTGCCTTCTCCAAACTGCACTCCTTCCACAAATGTTCAATAGGATTTCATAAGGGCACATAAAAGCCACTTCAGAATAGTTCAGTGCTTTGCTATAAGTCATTCTTGGATGTTTTTAGCTGTGTGTTTTAGGTCATTATCCTGTTTGGAGGACCCACGACCTGTGACTGAGACCAAGCTTTCTGACACAGGGCAGCACATTTCACTACAGAATTCCTTAACAATCTTTAGATTTAATTGTACCCTGCACAAATTTGAGACACTCTGTGCCAGTAAAGCAGCCCCAAAACATTCCCGACCCTAATCCATGTTTCACAGCAGGTATGATGTTCTTTTCCTTCTTAATGACACTCGACTTGTGAGGGACCTAAACTTTTCGAATTTGTGAAGGGAACTTGTGGAAGACTGCCCTTAGTACCGGTGATGAGCATTTTGAATACCTGGTTTTGAATACCTTCGGTCTCTGTAATGCTTCAGAGACCTTCTGCAATCATGTGTTGTAGTGTACCTGGACGATATGCTGATTTTCTTGCCTAGTCTTGAAGCTCATTGTTCCCATGTGCGCCAGGTTCTGAGACGTTTATGGAACAATCAACTTTATGTCAACTTTATGCATCTTTGAACAGACCAGCCTGCCATTCCTTGGGTATATTGTCTCCAAAAGGACTTCATATGGATCCTGCCAAGTTGTCTTCTTTCCTGCAATTGTCGCGGTCAGTTGGCCTACGGGCCATTCAGCATTTTCTGGGATTTGCCAACTATTACCGACAGTTTATTTCACACTTCTCCACGGTGGCCACCTGAGAAGGAAAGCATTCCCCCCTTTTGAGTCTGCATTTGCCTTAAACCCTACCCTATCTAGATCGAACTAGAAGCCCTTTTTCCCTTGAAGAGTGCCTCTGTTGCAGGAGTGTGCGGTCCTCAACAAAAGAACCCCAAGGGAAAAAATATTATTTTGGGTTTTTTTTCTCTAAGAATTCTCCCCCCAAGGAAATTACATGGGGGGGATCAAAAATTTGGGCCCATGAGTTGGTTGTCACCGGTCCTATATTTATTTAGTTATACGCCAGTAACCCAGATGGTCCCTCTTTTTCTTAGGTTTGATTCTGATCAAAAACCCAACCGTGGACAAAAAAATAAGGCTATCCCCCTTCTGTGCTCCCTGTTGCTGGCCTAGATATGCCCCCCAGCTCGTGATTAGTATGCTGGTAATGGCTAATTTCCAGGTGTGCCCCTATATTCCCTGACTCCACCCCTTTCCCCTTACCGGTCTATATTCTCTTGCTTGAGGAAAGGGTTCTTTAGTGTTCTTTTTCCCTGGTAGTGACCCTTTGTTACACCCTCAAATTCGCCCTTGCTGCTCCCTGCCTTAAACTCTTTGCCTGTCCGGCTACAAGATTCCCGGCCGATTTGTACCTGCTTTCGCCCAGCTCCACAAACAAGTGCGTAAGGGGTGCCCCTGGTAGGCCAAAAAAAAAGGGGCCGGTGACTTTGCGGGGGGGGGGGGCTTGGTGAACCGGGCCCTACTTAGACTACGTCCCTGTGTGGTAAACCACCGCTTGCGGTGGTCCAGAGGATCCACATCTGAAGCCTGTCGTTACAGTAAGCCAACCGTTATGCCAATTTGTGGCACATGTAATTGAATAGAAGATCCAACCAATTTTCATTTTTTTTATTGTAAATATCTGTTTTTGTGAAAGTGATGCAGTGACCCCGGGATTTAGTAGCAAACTTTTACAGTACAGTGGGAGTATATGTATGCAGATGCTCTTGGCATAGGTGAGGATTGCCCCGTTTTCTTTTTTTCTAATACATTGGTTAAAGTAAAAGTTGAAGAAGTCCTATTTCAAAATAAAAAATGATTTAGCGCTATATGCAATGTAGCTTTTTTTTGGTTTTGTTATTTTCTTTTTCTCTTAAATTTTTCATTTGTTGGGGACATTTTGAGGGGGGGGGGGGGGGTTTGGAAACCCAATTACCGTTTTCCATGTTTTGGTTTAATTATATTGGATTCAACATGTTATGGTCGTCCTGGTACCAACAACTATTTTATGTTGCGGTACTAGCAGTAAAATAAAATAGAATTTCAACAATCAGGTGGCCAATGATGTTGTTATCAGCTGTTAAAAATTGGTGTACTGTATACACAAAACTAATATGCAGGCCCACTTATTGGTATTTAGTTATATTAGCTCTCTACTGATGCATAAAAACCTTCACCCAAAGTAGGAGTACTGATGGACCACGGCCCACACTACGATAATAATGTTTAAACACCCAGGGTTAAAATAACTTACCATTACATGGCTCAAAGACCTAAGTTCCCATCATCATAGGATAAATTGGAGCAATATGTTAAACAGCAATGTAAATAACTCTCCAAAGCCATTAGAAAAATATTGGTATATTCTTCTAAAAGATCCTTTCCTAAAAAAAAGGTGTTGCCTAAGAACCCATGTAGCACATGTAAAGGAGCAACAAACCAACCTAGTAGTGCTGAGTAGTGTTGAGCGATTGCGTTGGCTATCGAGATCGATCGATAGTCGATAGTCGGCCGCTATCGATAAGGTTTTTCGATAGTGAGTATCGATTAATGAGCGATTACCATTAAAAGTCTATGGGAGAGCAACAACACCTTCATTATTACACCCAAACAAGGCTGGAGAAGCAGAAATTAACATCCACAACAGTCAAATGGATACGTGCTACATCTAGGCAACACAATTAGGTTATAAAAGTCACAGAAAAAAAGTCACAGACCATTCACTATCCCTGTCTTGTAACCACAGCATAAACCCATAAACCTCATCACCCACAAATTAAAAAGTGCCAGAAGGCAGTATGATTTGAACCATCATGTTACTTGAACTGGACATTGAATATCCATGTCCTGGAACGCAGCATGACCCCAAACCGCATGACCCCCAGATTTAAAAAGTGCCGCAAAAAGGAGTCTTTCAACCACCATTTTAGTTGAACTGGACATTGACTAGAACTGCCCCTGTGCCACAGCATGACCCAGGGCCGGAGTTACAGTGGGTCCGGTGAGACCCAGGCTGGCGTCCGTCATCAAATTAACACGCGGGTTAAAATGCCCTGATGACGCAGCAACAAAAACTGGTCGTGCTGAAGCAGAGTGCGGAAGCGGAGTGTGGGGAACTCCAGCCTTCCTCAGTACACAGTCAAGCCCCTGGGTAGCGCTGCCCCCCCGATGAGTGCGGACCAATTGAGCTTCACTGTGTTAACGCTCCTGTTACACCCCGGTGCCCTTTTTCTCATTTTACTCAACGTGCTGGAGGAAATTGTCTCTGTACCTTTGTTCTCTGTCCTGCTCCATACTCCATGTCCCCCTGAATAACCTACATCTGTCAAGTTTTCCTGTACCTCCCTTTTACAATTCAGGGGAATTTTTTTACCAGCTATTTTGTACATGCAAGTTTTTAAATGGGTTTTAATTTTAGAAAACACATTTTTACAATAGGATGGAATCCCACCATGTCTTTGTTTCTCTTTATTCATTGTATTAAATGGTTTGTCTCAATACAGGGATTGATAGCTAGTTAAAGATCTTGCAAAAACAAGACATTTTGCAATATGTCTCCATTAACTGTGTCCTAACCTATTCCTGTTTCTGACAGCACCATCACCCTTGACCCACTCCTGCCAATTGTGAAGAAAAAATGTCTGTTAGAAACAACATTTTTAGAATAGGACCTGTAGTATAGCTGCATGTCACAGCAAAATGCCCCCAAAAATTCAAAGCATGACCCTTGAGCCACTTGGACCATTGTGAAGACAAATGTCTGTTAGAAACAACATTTTTTAGAATAGGACCGTAGTAAAGCTGCATGTCACAGCAAATGCCCCCAAAAATTCAAAGCATTGACCCTTGACCACTTGGGAAAAATTGGGGAAGAACAAATGTCTGTTAGAAACAACATTTTTTAGAATAGGAAACCCGTAGTTAATAGCTCATGTCACAGCAAAATGCCCCCAAAATTCAAAACATGACCCATGAGCCACTTTTGACAATTGTGAAGAACAAATGTCTGTTAGAAACAACATTTTTTAAAGAATGGGACCTGTAAGTAAGCTGCATGTCACAGCAAAATGCCCCCAAAAATTCAAAACATGACCCATAAAGCCATTTTTTGACAATTGTGAAAAACAAATGTCGTTAGAAACAACTTTTTTTTAAGAATAGGACCTGTAGAAATTGCTGCATTTCAAAGCAAAATGCCCCCAAAAAATTCAAAGCTGACCCTTTGAGCCACTTTGGTCAATTGTGAAGAACAAATGTCTGTTAGAAACAACATTTTTTTTATAATAGGACCTGTAGTATTGCTGCATTTCAAAGCAGCATGCCCCCCAAAAAAAATTTATAAAAATGACTTCTCACCCACTGTTAAAATTTGTGAGGGAGAAATGCCACTTAGAACCAACATTTCTGTTCCAAGGACCATGATTATTGCTGTAATCTCACAGCTCAGGACCCCAAAAAATTATAAATATGACTTCCAGCACCAATGTTAAAAATTGTGAGGGAAGAAATGCCACTTAGAAGCCACATTTCTGTTCCAAAGGACCATGATTATTGCTGTATCTCACAGCAAACATGACCCCAAAAAATTATAAATATGACTTCTCAGCCACTATTAAAATATTGTGGGGGAGAAATGCCACTTAGAAGCCACATTTCTGTTCCAAAGGACCATAATTATAGCTGTATCTCACAGCAACATGACCTCAAAACCATTGACAATGCGAAAACTTCTTAAGATAAAGTGAGTAAATGGAATACGGTGTTGTCATGAAACCTTGCTGTCTTTACAGTCTCCTCACAGCAAAAGAGAATAAAAGAGGAAAAGAGAATAAAAATTGCAGTAAGAAATGATCATTTTAAAAAAAGTTTTCAAGAGGACCATTTCTGTTTGAAAAGGAATGTGAAGTAGACCGGCAACTAATCGGTGACCTCGGCAATTGGGGCCACAACATCATCAGAGATCCATGCCTGATTCATCTTGATGAAAGTCAAACGATCCACATTAACTGTGGAAAGCCGGATGCGTTTGTCTGTAATGACTCCTCCAGCTGTGCTGAAGGTCCGCTCAGATATGACGCTGGCTGCTGGGCAGGACAACACCTCTATGGCGTGATGAGCCAGCTCGGGCCATTTGTCCATTTTGGATACCCAGAAGTCTATTGGGTCCGGAACACATGCAAAAACATCGGTGTTGAGACGCAGATAGTCATGCACCATGATCTTAAGCTGATCTGTGTGTTGAATGTGTGCCCTGCATTGCATGCGTTGGTGAGGTGGTAAACAAAGATTGCCAGAGGTCACCCATTAGGCTTCTGCCACCTTGCCTGCTGCTGCCGCTATGCCTACTTGGCACTTTACTGCTGTCACGTCGCTGATGTTGTTCGACGATGACATTGGGGGAACGTGAAGCATATGCATCAGATGTCTACAGTTGATCAATCAGCAAGGTCTCCATTTCCTGCATTTTACTCTCTATTTGGGTGGGTGGAAGGAAAGTGCTGAGTTTTGTTTTGTACCAGGGATCCAGGAGGGTGGCCCCCCAGTAACTGTTGTTCATTTTGATGGCCTTAATGCGAGGATCATGTTGGAGGAAATGGAGCATCCAAGCACTCATGTGAGAGATGGAGCCTTGATTTCCCAAGCCTCTGGGTCGAGGGGCACTAGCAAACTGATCTTCCTCATCTTCCTCCTGCGCCTCAAATTCGCGCCAACCTCTTTCCAAGGCAGGGACGTCGGTAACATCGGTGTCTAGGAATACCTCCTCCTCCGTATCCTCCGGCACAGCTTCAACACAGCCCTGACTTGCCTGAGATGATGCACCCTGAGAGCTGATGCACCACCTTGCACTAGCTCTGAACCCCGAACCACTGCCTAATGAAGACCGATGAAATTGTGAAACTGTCGGGCCTTGTGGATTTGACAGAGAGAAAGGCTCCGTGTCCGCATCTGTGTCCGTCTCCTCCTCCGTCGCTGGCGGGACCTGTTGTTTCAGAGTGTCCAACGATCGTTCCAGAACTAAGATCACCACAATGCTCATGCTGACAAGGGCATTGTCCGCACTGACCATTTTGGTGGCTTCTTCAAAACTGGCAAGGATGGTGCAGAGCTCTTTCACCTGCCTCCACTCTCGGTGGTTCAACACCCCGAGGTCCGTACCGTTGCTTGTCAGGCCATGTGTCACTTCGTACTGCGTAATGGCATTGCGCTGCTGCCACAATCGCTGGAGCATGTGGAGGGTGGAATTCCAGCGTGTTGCCACGTCAACAATGAGACGATTGACGGGGAGGCCGAGCTGACGCTGCAACGTAGCCAGGCGGGACGAAGCAGAGTGCGAACGGCGAAAGTGCGAACTCAGACCTCGAGCCTTCTTCAGCAGGCAGTCCTGACCCGGGTAGCTCTTTAGAAATTTTTAACAAGCAGAATCGAAAACCTGCTGTGTCTTTGAAATTAAACAAAATCAGAACAGAAATGTATTTGGTAATAATGTTAATTAACCATTGCCTACATGTTAAAAGCTAATCAATCACATGGGAATACTCCTATTTTTTGTTGAAAAAATACTTACATAGGGTAATATGTCATGTGTTTGTTGTTCATTTGAGTTTGTATTTATCTCATTTTAAGACCTTCTAAGAACCAGATTTTTTTATCATGTCCTGACCCATAAAATCACAAAATTCATCAAGGATGTACTCTTTCCCCTCATGACTGTATGTTAATGTGAAAGAAAAACTTATGGATGCTATGCCAATGAATGTGGGAAGGCAAAAACAACAAGCTGAGCATTTACAACACCCACATTTCTGTCAGTAAAATAACTAATTTACAAACTTTGCGGCATACAGCTGCCTCCATGTTCTCCATTGGTAGGAAAGCCAGCCATATATATTTATGCAACTTTTACAAAGACACATACACACAAACATAGCAAAAGCCATGATTAAAAATGCCACTGGTGAAATTTTTGGTTAGAATGGTGAAGAAGTTGATGCATAAGGGGGTCCACTGTGATCCTTCCACCTAATGGCCAATGAACTCATGGACCTGGGCTTGGTCATCATGACCTACATTAGCATTGTTGCCTTGGACGCATTCACTGTATTTAGGTTTTGCTTGCTCTTGCAGAAATAAAAAAAACACCTTAGGCTAAA
>JAODAL010071685.1:0-15424 GCA_025379985.1 Phyllomedusa bahiana
AGGTGGGAACCGACGGGGAAAGGCCCTACTAGACTTAATATTGACTAAAGGGACCTGACAGAGTAACAAAGGTCAGGTTGAGGGGCACCTAGGAATAGTGACCATAATATAATAAACTTCCATTTATCCTTCAATAGACCTTTTTGTCATGGAGCCCCCAAAAACACTGAATTTGAGGAAGGCTAATTTTACCCTGCTTAGAGAGGCACTAAACGGAAATTGACTGGGACAAGGTGTTTAAAAAAAGCAGAACAAAAATAAATGGGAGATCTTTAAAAACATCTTAGGCGCCACTGTGAGAGGTACATACCCTATGGTAAAAAAATAATTAGAAACGGGAAAAAAACCAATGTGGATCAACAGAGATGTAAAGGGGGCAATAAAAAAACAAAAAAAGCATTTCGCTACTAAAACAGGAGGGCAGTGAAGAGGCGCTCAGCAGATATAGGCAAGAAAAAAAAGTGTGAAAAATAAAGATAAAGGCATCAAAGCTAGAGACAGAAAAGACGATTGCCATAGAAAGTAAAACTAACCCCAAAATATTTTTAACTAATAAATATAAAAAGATTAAAAGAAAATGTTGGCCCTTTAAAAAATACAGAGGGAAGACTAAAGAGGGCGATGAAAAAAAGCAAACCTATTAAACAATTTCTTCTCCACTGTATTTACCGAGGAGGATGAGTTTCCCCTGTTGAACAGAGGGATGAGGTAAACTCCAACTTAAATTTTTTCTTGTCAAACCCCAGGAAGAAGTGCAGCTCCGCCTTAGGAAGATTAAAATAGACAAATCCCCAGGCCCTGAACGGTATACCCCAGTGTCCAAGGGAGTAAAAATTGTTAGATAGGCCCCATTTTTAATTTTATGGCTGATAAAAAGGGGTATGTCCCAAAAAGGGTTTGGGGCATAGCAAATGTGGGCCAAAATTTTAAAAAGGGGTCAAAAGGTTATCCTGGGAAAATACAGCCGGGAAGTTACCTTGTTGTAGGGTAAAATGTTTGAGGGTTTTTAGAGATGCTATCTGGAGTATCTCAAATGAAAATAATGTTTTAACCCGTTCCAGCATGGGTTATGAAGGATAGGTTTCCGTCAGACTAATCTCATCACTTCTATGAGGAGGTTAGTTCCAGACTGGATCGGGGTGAAGCACTGGATGTCATATATTTGGATTTTTCTAAAGCATTTGATACTGTTCCACATAAAAGGTTGGTAAGTAAATGAGAATGCTTGGACTGGGGGAAAATGTGTGCAAGTGGGTTTAACAATGGCTCACTGATAGAAAACAAAGGGTTGTAGTTAACGGTTTATACTCAGACTGGATCACTGTTACTAGTGGGGTACAACATGGCTCAGCATTGTGCCCTATCCTCTTTAATATTTTTTATAAATGATCTTACACAGGGATTGTACAGTAGAATATCGATCTTTGCAGATGATACAAAACCTGTAAAGGAATCCACACAATGGAGGATAATGTGTTATTACAAAGGGATCTGGATAGGTTGGAGGCCTGGCAGAGAAGTGGCAGATGAGGTTTAACACTGATAAATGCAAGGTTATGCACATGGGGAGGAAAATCCATTACATGATTACATGTTAAATGGAAAAACACTGGTAAAAGTGACCTGAAAATGGACTTGGGAATCCTAGTGGACAGTAAACTTAACTGTAGCAGCCATTCAGGCAGCAGCTGCCAAGGCTAATAGGATCATGGGGTGTATTAAAAAGGGGCATAGATGCATATGATGGAACATTATTCTCCCACTATACAAGTCACTGTATGACCACACATGGAATATTGTGTTACAGATATTGGCACCAGTGCACAGGAAAGACAATTGTAGAGCTTGAACAGGTACAAAGGCGGGCAACAAAAATAATTAAAGGGCTGGTGGACTGCAATATCCAGAAAGATTAGCAAGGTTTATGGTATTTAGTTAGACAGAAAAGATGGCTTCGGGGGGACATATTAAATGTGTTTTAAATATATTCCGGGCCAATATAGAGAGTCTCGCTAAAGATTTAATTTATACCCAGACAGTATCTAGAACAAGGGGGCATCCTCTACGCTCTTGAGGAAAGAAAGTTTCTACAATAAACATAGAAAGGGATTCTTTACTGGTTAAGCGGTGAGACTGTGGAACTCTCGCCAGTGGAAATTGTCATGGTGAAGTCACAACAGGTTCAAGAAGGGCTTGGATGCATTTTCTGGAGCGTTGATATCCTAACAAGTTATATGACAGGATTCCGAAGATAGGGCTGGATACAAATTTCTAGATGTAAATAAACAGTTTATAGTGACCTGACCCCGGGGTAATCTAGAGGGGGGTCGTTGAATCAGGATTTAATTCCCGAATGCCAGATTGGAGTCAGGAAGGAATTTATTTTCCCTAACATGAGGTCTATTGGCTCCTATTCCTACCTCATGGGGGTTTTTTGCCTTCCTCTCTGGATCAACATTTAACACTTTTAGCAACACTTTAATAAATGGGCTGAACTGGATGGGACGTATTCTTTTTTTCGGCTGACAAACTATTAACTTATGTAACCTCATTTGTGTGTAATGAAAATCGGCTATGAGAAAATTGCCTTCAAAACCTCTCATAACTGTACAATAGTGTAAAACACCAAAAAATAACGGTTCACCCAGATAATACAGCTCTACATGGAGCAGATACTCCACATATTACCGTCATACTGTTACTAAAAAGATCCCACAGACCACACAACTCCAATTCCACCACTACCTCTAAGGCCATGTTCACACGGCTTAATTGCGGGACGTAATCACGCCCCGCAATTACGCCGTGTGGACGGGGAGGGAGTGGGGGGCGCCGGCACTTCGCCGGCCCATAGACAATCACTGCTAGCGGCGCGTATAAGCCGCTAGAAAGTGACATGTCAATTATCACCCCCCGCCGCACGATTCGCCGGTGTGGAGAGTAAGACTAACATCCCATAGGTTCTACTATGTGACCTGTGAATAACCGTAATGAATGTCCATTTTCGGCCCATTATTTGCCAAGCAAGCACTTCAGCGCGTATTCCGGACCGAAATACGGCCCCAATTTAAGCCGTGTGAACATAGGCCCTCATACCCAGACCATGACCCGACCAATGACCACAATGTGACTGCCACATAGTGACTACCAGAATGTACACGGGGCTCAGCAGCCATAGAAGAGATTATATGCAGTTACCAGAGCCAGTGAACCATAGGTGACTGTCTTTCTGGTCGGGAGGTCGTCTCCCCGTTGTTTTTTTTTTCTTCCTTTCACCCCAGACCCGCCATGATGACTTCTCCCCCACGACCTCGTTCCTCTGCAGAGAATTTACCACACACATCTTAGAAATCCCACTTTTTCCAGCAGCTTCCTTACCCCGTTCCCTATTCTGTACAAACTCCTCATGGGAGTGATAGATGGAATTGGGGTTATGGGTTGATAGGTGGGCTGTAATTGCAGGAAGGGGTAGGACCACAGCTAACAGCCACCGCACAATATCCTGGGGGGAGGAAGAAGAGGAAGCAAACCCCTGAGGTGTGCTGTACTGTGGTCGTATTCCCAGAATTAATCTTGTGTGACCTGAACTCCATCCCCTGCACCCCTAGAAGATCACCACAGCCATGACCTTTAGTAGGTGCTGGAAAATAGAGTTTATACTGTCACCATTTTTGTAGTGTTTATACTAAATATGGAGTCAGGCGAAGCCATGTCCCACTCGAGGGTCTACGACCTGACTTGGGGGAGTATTTCGTGACATTGCGCTCCACCCTAGGGGTACTCAAGGTTCGTCCGGATACGGTTTCACAGTTTACCCCACGCGGCACAGGGAGACCCATGAGAGTGAGCAGGAAACCCCACTCGCCCACACAACCCTGCCCAACCCGGTAGACTGCCACCAGTCCTTGTTGTCCATTACAATTTATAACATGCCTGGGACATATCATTACCACATAGTGACTCCATACTACAACCACACCATGTCCACATAATCACCATTACAATAGTGACTGAATAATACTTACACACCATTACCACATATTACCACCACAAGTGACTGAAAAAATACCTCCACACTATGACCCCATACACCACCGACATAGTGGACTGAATAATAACACAACACCAATGACCACATTCCTCACCACATAAGTGGACTGAATAATACCTACCCACCATGACCCCATATCCACCAACCACATAGTGACGAATAATACCGCAACATCATGACCACATATAACCATCACATAGGGCCACAAGTATGAAAACTGTCTTGGCCTACCAATTCACTTAGTTGCCGATAGCAACCAATCAAAGCGCGCCCTTTTCATTTTCCAGACCTAAATAAAAGTGGTGCCGTGATTTGTTTCTATGGGCAACAAATTGAAACTTTTAGACCTCAACAATTTTTATACCTGTGGCCCATAGTGCCTGAATTATACCACCTCACCATGACTATATAATCAACCACCACATAGTGAATAAACAATACCACCACAGTCATGACCTCACTATCCCCACCACATAGTGATTTGAATAATACTACCACAGTAGTATGAAGTGGTGAGGGGGTTATAAGAATTGGCAGATTCGCAGAATTATTTCCCCCAAAGTATGTTTAGTTCCAAATTAAATTTATGAAAAACTTTGTTAAAAAACAGCTATTTCCTGGCCTGCAGAGCTTGTAGGTGTTGTAGAACATTGTGCCATGCAGAAATACACAAGGAGCGTGGTGTGGTATTGACATCAATGCCTGTGACTTAGTTGACACGCACTGTGACGACAATGTAAGAACAGCCAGATATCTGGCGTCTTATCAGTCCTGATATCAGGCACACTCTCCGTTTCATACATGTATAAATGCCCCCGCACCCATTATCAGTCCACATTATGGGCCTTGCGGAGATATGGTGCTTAAAAAAGGTTTTATTTCCAACAAAAAAATTTCAATAAAGGAGCATAACCCTTTAACACCTATTTTTACCCCCACAACCCCCTTTTTTTTTTTTTTTTTTTTTTTACTTTTTTTTGCCTTTTTTTGGGCACAAAAAAAATAACTGAACACTTTCTCGCCCGCAGCGCACTACATCAGGAGACGCATTATAAAAAACGCGGAAAGAACATTATTTAAAATTGAGGCTAAGCTACTTATTGGTCAGTTTGTTGCCCAATCACTACTCCAGCGACATGGAGCGATTATTCTCTATAACAGACTTTACAACCAATCAGAAACAAGGCAGTATAATTCAAAAAACACAGCTTAGCTATACAGTGATTGGACAGAAATAAGTGCTGGAACTTTTCCAGCCAATAAGAGAAATGAGCTACTAAGGACTCATAATACTATGATACGTTCCACCAATCGGGAGTCGAGCTAGCGCTCCATTTTATCTTGGAGGCAAACTGAATCTGATTTGGGTTAGGAAAGCAGATAAATTTCATATCCACCAATCCTAAAGAAGTGGCGATAGCTCCATTCTAGTCTATGATGTCGATCATAGCCAATCAGGGTCCGGCGACGTCTCCATTATGTTCTGTAGAAAAGGAGCTCTTTTCTCTGATTGGCTCAAGTGGAGGGGGACATGCTGTTTCCTCCAATGGGAAACAAGGACGTTCACCTAAAGGTTTCTACAGTGCCTTTCAGAAAGAATTCAGCAGCCCCCCTTTATTTTAATTTGTTGGTGAAGAATCAACAACAAGTGGAACACAGTTGTGAAGTGGAAGCAAAATCTACAATGGAAGGTTCACAAATAACCGTCTCCAGGTGTTAGACTGGCCAAGTCACAGTCCAAACGCTCTCCATCCAACCTCACTGAGCTCCAGCTGTGCCCCAAGGAAGAATGTCTCTCGATGTGCAAAACTGATAGAGACATACCCCAAAAGACTTGCAGCTGTAATTGCAGCAAAAGGTGGAGCTACAAAGTATTAATTTAAGGGGCCCGAATAATTTTGCTTGCCCCACTTTTCAGGTTTTTGTTTTTTACAAAAGTTTAAAATATTCAAAAAATTTCGTTCCACTTCACAATTGTTAAAAGGGCTAACAAACAATACATGGAAACCTCTAAAGAAGCATTTATGCTATCTACAATACATGAAAAAAACTTTGAGATTCTTAGTTCACATGTTTTGATCAAAAAATGCTTAAGCCACCCCCGGCTTACAACGGAACTAAGGCGGTGTCTAAATTTTACCTCTCACATGAGTCACAGACGTCTCATTTGGGTCAGCAGACCTCCATATCTCCAACCCCCCCCCCCCCACCCCTCCGCTCTGGAATAAACATGGCGAGGTGTCGGCCTTCTCTGTCAGATACCTGCTCTTTTGTCCCCATTCCGCCACTCACCCTTCCCCTCCCCTCACAACACCTCACCCTCCTCGAGGTGCTCTCCATCCCATCCCATCCTACTCCCCCTCCAACCTCCAAGTGGCTGTTGTTTATCGTCCGCCAGGCCCTGTCACCGCCTTCCTTGAATCTGCAGAATCGTGAATCTGATTGGTGTAAGGAAAGCAGTAAATTCATATCCACCAATCCTAGAAGAAGTGGCGATAGCTCCATTCTAGCCTATGAAGTCTATCATAGCCAATCAGGTCCGGGCGACTGTCCGTCATTGATGTTCTGTAGAGAGAGGAGCTCATTCTCTGATTGCTCAAGTGAGGGGACTTGGCTGTTTTCCTCCAATTGGGAAACAATGACCGTTCTCCCCTTATGGGTATTCTACAGTGCCTTTTCGCAAGTATTCCAGCCCCCTTTAATTTAATTTTGTTGGTGAAGAATCAACCAACCAGTGTGAACACAGTTGTGAAGTGGAAGCAAAATCCTACAATGGAAGGTTCACAAATAAACCGACCTCCAGGGGTTTAGACTTGCCAAGGCACAGTCCAAGAGCAATCCATGGAGAATCTGTGGAAAGAGCTGAAAGTGCTGTTCACAACGCTCTCCCAACCAACCTCACTGAGCTCCATCTGTGCCCCAAGGAAGAAAGTCTCCCTCGATGTGCAAAACTGATAGAGACATACCCCCAACGATTTGCAATGCTGTAATTGCAGCAAAAGGTGGAGCTACAAAGTAATTAATTTCAGGGACCGAATAATTTTGCATGCCCCACTATTTCAGTTTTTTTTGTTTTTTACAAAAGTTTAAAATATCCAAAAAATTTCGTTCCACTTCACAATTGTTAAAAGGGCTAACAAACAATACATGGAAACCTCTAAAGAAGCATTTATGCTATCTACAATACATGAAAAAAAACTTTGAGATTCTTAGTTTCACATGATTAGATCAAAAAATGCTTATGCACCCCAGCTTACGACGGAATCCTCAAGAGGCGGTGGTCTATTTTTACCTCTCACATGAGTCAACAGACTTCTCATTTAGGGTCAGCAGACTCCATATCTACCAACACCCCCCCCCCCACCCCCTCCCGCTCTGGAAGTAAACCTTGGCGGAGGTGCAGGCCCCTTCTTCTGTCCAGATACCTGCTCTTTTGTCCCCATTTCCGCCACTACCTTCCCTCACCCCCCCTTCTTCAGAGGTGCACTCATCGGCCATCTACTCTCTACACCCCCTCCAACCTCCAAGTGGCTGTTGTTTATCTCCCGCCGGCCCTGCCACCCCACTCTACCGCCTTCCTTGACCACTCGCTTCCTGCTTCCTTTCACTTTCTTTCCACTGACATCCCCACTATTATCAATGGAGGAGATTTCAAACTTCCCAAATCGACACCCCTCCTCACACCAACTAACAAACTCCTGTCACTCACCCTCTTCCTTTCTGCCTCACCCGTGACCTCTGGAGCCACTCATAAAGATGGACACACACTGACCCATCTTACACCGCCTCTGTCCCCCCCCTCTATCTAAACACTCAATCTCTCCTTTACCCATCACTGACCTGACCACAATCTGCTCACCTTCTCAACCAACTCCACACCACCTGCCTCCTCTGTGCCCCAAATCTATTACTCCCCATAGATAAGAACCTACAAACACCTTAACCCTCGCACTCTCTCTAATCTCTTTCTTCCCTCTCTACATCTTGCTCATTTGCTGACTGAGACGCATCCACTCACTTTCTACAACAACACAATCACCTCCCACTCTTGACGTGGTCGCCCCTCTCACACACAACAGGACCACGCAAAACCCCCAGACAACCCTGGCACACAGACTCACCAAACAGCTGAGGCGAGCTTCCATAGCGCCGAATGCCCCACTGGAGAAAAAGCCGCTCCTCTGCTTAACTTCACCCTATACAAAGAATCACTGCAATACATTTTAAATCTGCACTCCCATCAACCAAAATACAGGAATTACTTCACCACTCTCATATCCTCCCTGTCTCACAACCCCAGACTAACTGTTCAAAACCTTCCAACACTCATTCTCTGTCCACCAGCACTCCCTCCCCAATCTCTTCTCTCAGCAGATAACTTATCGCCACACACATCCAAAATAAGATCAATCTCATCAGACAAAGCGTCCACCCTGCAGTCCCCTCATCTATCTCTATTCCTGCAGTGCCCCACAATCCCACACTACACCCCTCATCACTATTCCCCCCTAACTTCCTTCTCTACTTGTCACTCATGACAAGCTCTCCAACTCTACTGTCCAAATCCAACCCGTCACTACCTATAATCTTGACCCAGTGCCATCTCACCTCATCCCGGACCTTAGAGCTGAACTATCATCCAGCCCTTGCCCATCTCTCACCTATTATTAACCTCTGGCATATATTCCTTCCTCCTTAAACATGCAGCCAATCACAACCACACCCATCCTTAAGAAACCATCTCTTTGACGCCACCTGCCTTCCCAAACATCCGCCCCCAACCAACTCACTGCTTCCATTCGCCTCCAAAAACTCGCCGAAAAGCATGTCCTATCTTTCAACTGTCCTCTTATCTATCCACCAAACTCCTCTCTCCTTGAACCCACTGCAATCTGGCTTCCGACCCCACCAACTCTACCAGAAACCGCCCTACACCAAAGTAACCAACGACCAGCAACTGCCAAAGCACTCACGCCACTTACTCTGTGCTTCTCCTCCTAGACCTGTCCTCCGCCTTTGACACTGTCTACCACATCACTCCTCATACATATCCACTCCTCCCTCGCATCACAAACTTGGCCCTCTACGGGATAGTCCTTCCCTACCTCACTGATCGACATTCGCGGTCTCTCGACTCACGCACAACCTCCTCACCCTTGCCCACTCGTCTGTTGGTGTCCCCCAGGGGTCTGTCTGGGCCCACTACTCTTTATTTATATACAATCTTGGTCTGGTCCACTACTATCATCACAACGGCTTTCAATACCACCTGTATGCTGATGATACCCACTCTATATATCCGCCCAGATATGACCACTCTTACTCTCCCGGATCCCTGTCTGTCTTTCAGACCATATCCACCCTCTTCTCCTCACCGTCCCTAAAGCTAAACCGGAGAAAACTGAATTCATCATCTTTCCACCGTCCCACTATCCATCCCTCCACCCTGATCTCTCTATCACATCATGGCTTACAACTCCCTCTCACCAGCTCCACAAGTCCGCTGCCTTGGGATAAACCTTACTCCAAGCTTGTCCTTCAACAGCACATCCAAATCTCACCATCTGCCTGCCACCCCTCCACCTAAAAAATATCTCCCGTATCCCGCTCATGTCCTTACCTGTATGAAAGCACAAAAATGCTGGTCCAAGAGCCGCTCGTCATCTCAACGCCTAGACCAATGCAAACATCCTTCTACTGTGGCTTCCCAGCTAGCACCTTCGCTCCCGCTAAATCCATCCTTTAAACTCTGCTGCCCGTCTGATTCACCTCTCTCCTCGATACTCCTCCTGCCTCTCCCCTCTGTGCCAATCCCTTTACTGGACTTCCCATTGTCCCAGCAAATCCATCAAGCTACTAACCAGACCTACCAAGGCTTCTCCATAACCCATTCCTCTCCAACCATATCACCCTTAATCTCCAGATATCTCCCCTCACTGCAATCTCTCCTCCCGCTTCTCACAAGACCTTCTCTCTGCTCTCCCCATTCAACTCCTCACATAACCGTCTCCAAGACTTCTCCCCGTGCTTTTCCTCCCCCATACTCTGTGAACTCGACTGCCCCAACACCGTCAGACTCTCCCCCACTCTCACGCAACCTCAAAAGCAACTGAAAACCATCTCTTCAGGATTGCCTAAACCAACAATAACCCTGATACACCTACACTATCCACAACCATGTCTGCCCCCACCTTCTGTCTCTTCCCCACTTTCCTTTTAGAGTGTAAGCCCTCACGGCAGGGACATCTCTCCTTCTGTAGACCAGTTGTATAGTTATTAATTTGTCACTTTTGTCTTGTTTGACCTATGGTTATGTATGAAACCTGAATGTACAGCGCTCTGGAACCAAGGGCACTCAAAAATAAATAATAATAATAATAATAATAATAATAAAATAATAACCTCTAAAGAAGCATTTATGCCATCTACAATACATGAAAAAACTTTGAGATTCTTAGTTCACATGTTTTGATCAAAAAATGCTTAAGCCACACCCGGCCACCAACGGGATCTCAAGGCGGGTGGTCCTACTCTATTTTTACCTCTCACTTGAGTCAACAGACTTCTCATTTGGGTCAGCAGACCTCCATGATCCAGAGAGAAAAATAAAAAATGCACCAACCTTCCAAGCATACTGCACTGATATAACAACCTGTGGGAGGTGGGTGGGGTGCAAGAGACCAAAATGGAGGCATCCATTCCTCCCTATATAAATTAAAAGCAATATATGCCAAATGCAACGTATAGTTCTGCACAAAAAACATTTCTGAAAAACACAATATGAACCTGGATGCCACTGGCATGGTTGCGGATATATATATATATATATACACGCATTCCAATACCAGTGGCACACCATCAGCTAAAAGGGCTAACAAACAAGACATGGAAACCTCTAAAGAAGCATTTATGCTATCTACAATTTTTTTTTTTCAGAAATGTTTTTTTGTACAGAACTATACGTTGCATTTGGCATATATTGCTTTTAATTTATATAGGGAGGAATGGATGCCTCCATTTTGGTTCCTTGCACCCCGCACACCTCCCACAGGTTGTTATATCAGTGCAGTATGCTTATAAGGTTGGTGCATTTTTTATTTTTCTCTCTGGATTATGGAGGTCTGCTGACCCAAATGAGAAGTCTGTTGACTCAACTTAGAGGTAAAAATAGAGTAGGACCACCCGCCTTGAGATCCCGTTGGTAGCCGGGGGTGGCTTAAGCATTTTTTGATCAAAACATGTGAAGTAAGAATCTCAAAGTTTTTTTCATGTACTTCACAATTGTGTCCCACTTGTTGTTGATTCTTCACGAAAAAAATTAAAATTTTCTATCTTTATGTTTGAAGCCTGAAATGTGGCAAAAGGTAGAAAAGTTCAAGAGGGCTGAATACTTTCGCAAGGCACTCTATGTATATTAGCCCTATTTTTACGGACAACCTAAGGGCAATTCTTCTCCCTTGTTTTCTGATGTTAGATTCATGAAGAGGATCTTATTGTTCTGTTGCTTCCTTCTTCTGTTTATTCCTCAGTCATTATGTGAAAACTGAAAAGTACTTTATCTAAGATCAATAAATCACTTCTACGAGTTTGTTTCATCCTTTCTGACAGATTGAGAAACTTATTGCATGTTCAAATTACAAACAGTCTTCATCTAGAATCGATTTTTTTCCGAAATTCAAAATGATTTCCACTTCATTAGAATCGATTGGCTCCTCCCTAATTCCAGTCGCCCTTCGTCCAGGTCCTTTTACCTTTTCCACTCCAAAATGTGGAAAAGTCGCTCGGTTTCTATTATGAATTTCTATTAAATGTTTCCCTGCACCTGACATTGGGCAGCTGTTGTGTTGATACCGGTGAGGTGCTCGCAATTCTCTACTTTACCTTGTGGACAGTACTTCCAATATAGGTATTTCACATTCCATGCATTCAATTGCATATATTGCATGATGTGTCTCAATATATAGATGGATCTATAGTAACACGAGTGGAGGGGTCTGGGTGATGACTGGAGAGGTGACTGGGAATTAGATAGTAACACCACTGGAGGGGTCTGGGTGATGACTGGAGAGGTGACTGGGAATTAGATAGTAACACCACTGGAGGAGACTGGAGAGGTGACTGGGAATTCTGGGAATTATGTGAATTATGAGTTAACACTGATTGTGAATCCATTTCTCCTGCTTTTGTGCAAATGGAACAGACAAACGGTAGAAATGATAGGTAATTAGCAAGACAACCACTATAAAGGAGTGGTTCTGCAGGTGGTGACCACAGACCATTTCTCTGTTCTCATCCTTTTTGTACATAACACAGGGGATGATGGGTCTGGATGATCAACGGTGAGGGGAATGCTGGGAATTATACATAACACAGGGGATGATGGGTCTGGATGATGATGAGAGGTGAGGGGAATGCTGGGACATTATATATAAAAACGGGATGATGGGTCTGGATGATGATGTATCCTTGTGTTGGCAGGTTCCTATAAGGTGTCAGGATGTCGCTGTCTATGTCTCCATGGAGGAGTGGGAGTACATAGAAGGACACAGGGATCTGTACCAGGAGGTCATGATGGAGGATCACCGGCCGCTGACATCACAAGGTGAGAGGAGATAAGACACAGCAGAGTGACATCACCATCCCAATCTCCATCTATCCCTCTCTCTCTCTCTCTCCTGTCTTCTCGTAGAATTGAAGGTGATAAGACATATATGACATATAGAAAGATATACCGTGGGTCATGTATTCCGTCACTGTGTGTTCCCTACAGATGGATCCAGTAGGAGAAATCCAGCAGAGAGATGTCCCCGTCCTCTGTATTCCCAGGACTGTGCAGAGGGAAATGTCCCAGTGAATCTTCAGGTAGAGGGAGCTGAAGTCTCCTCTAAATATGACTAGAATGGAACAACCTGCACTTATTTCACTGGTTTTGACTCTTTAGGGTGAAAATCTGATTGATAATAAGGTTGAGGATGAAGCAGAAGAGATGGACGTCCCAGGGAATCCTCAGGTAGATGAGCCCTATACACAATCTTTATACGGGGTGTGGACCTCCTGAAGTCACACATGGGCTCATAGATATTTGGGGATCTCTGATGTCGATCTGTCTGCTGTACTGAATTGTTCCATATGTCACATCAGGGTGAAGATCTGACTGTTATTAAGATTGAGGTTGTGGATGAAGCAGAAAAGATGGACGTCCCAGGGAATCCTCAGGTAGTTGAGCCCTATACACAATCTGTATACTGGGTGTGGACCTCCTGCAGTCACAAATGGGCTCATAGATATTTGGGGGTCTCTTATGTTGATCTGTCTGCTGTACTGAATTGTTCCATATGTCAAATCACGGTGAAGATCTGACTGATACTAAAGTGGAGGCTGAAGAAGAGAAGATGAGGAGCGATGAGCTGAGCATGAGTGACGTGACACAGGTGAGTAGTAATTAATTCAGAGATTTCTTCAGAGATCCTGTGTTATACCTGGTGCGGGGCTTGAGGAGGTGACTTATCCGGCGTTCTATGGGTCCTGCCGTACATGAGGCTTAGGATCAGTTTTGGGGTTCACCTGCTGTGGTGAACATCTGCACTGACAGCCGGGAGCTGAGGACACTTAGTAGATCTGCTTTAGCCCCACAGTCAGGGGTCACATAATAGAGATCTGGAGGCAGCAAAGGAAAATCCATTTCATCCTTAAGGTCAGAATTTGTGAAGGGTTAAATAGAAGCCGAGAGGAAGTGATTCCCTTCTATATATTATGGACACTTATTGCAGGTAAGAGGCTGGACTTGGGATCTGCTCTCAGGGGCCACTTCATTAGGGCCACCTTTCCCTAGAACAGAATGAATTCTTAGTGAATTGGATACAACAAGGTCCTGGAAACCTTTATTACAGATTCTGATGGAAAACCTCGCTCTGTCTATTCCACCACATCCTAGAGATGCTCTATAATATGGAGACCTGGTGACTGCAGTCATTAGGCTGTACAGACCTCATCGTCCCGTCCATGAGATCAGCTGTAGATGTGCACTTTGTCTCATGATGATCTGGTTATAGCCATGATGAGATTGTCACTAACAAAATGATGGGCAGTGACACCCATCTGCTCTGGGGCCCCATACACAGTAGGGTTAGCAGAAGTGCAGTGACATCCGACTGCTCCAAGGCCCCATACACAGTAGAGTTAGCAGAGGTTCAGTGACATCCGTCTGCTCCTAGGCCCCATACACAGTAGGGTTAGCAGAGGTGCAGTGACAACCGTCCGCTCCAGGGCCCCATACACAGTAGAGTTAGCAGAGGTTCAGTGACATTTGTCTGCTCCGAGGCCCCATACACAGTAGGGTTAGCAGAGGTGCAGTGACATCCGTCTGCACTGGGGCCCCATACATATCAGAGTTAGCAGAGGTGCATTGATATCAGTTTGCTCCGGGACCCCATACCTAGGACTGTTTGTTGTTGTGGTAGACTCACTTTGGTCACCCCATGGTTTATTTTGGGTGTGAGCTACTCCCATGTAGCATGTCGCTTCCCCTCATGCACCTTCCTAGCTGACATTTACATCTGACATCAGTGATGCATTGAGCTCCGTTGTTTCCACGTCTTATTTGTCCACTCATGATACACTTTCCACACCGCAGCGACCAACAGATCATAAAATAGGAAAGGCAAAACTTTCAAAACAAGAGTTCTCCAGCTCCTTCATATAAAAAGTATATATTTTATTTTCAAAACTTTTAAAACTCCATTACAGGGATCCAAAAATTCCTACGCGTTTCGGGTATAACACCCTTATTCATAGCATAGCAAGTATACATGTGGAATACAAATTTAAATGTCCATGACCGGAAGTGACACACATTACTGTCAAGATGATTAAATCAGGTGTGGATATCTATCTTTGTTCCACTCCTTTATCCAATTAAATGCCTCCTCCGAATTATATTATTATTATTGCTGCCGGCAGCCAGAGCTTGAGAAACATGACCGACACCTTCCGTTTCGGACATGAAATCTAAGAAGTTTAATCACAGTAAATTACATTCCAATAGAACTTTTTAATCACATGACTATGCTATCACCACAGGATTGGTTAATTGGTGGTCGCTAAGAGACAAGTTATAATTTGCATGTACGTATGAAGCATTAGCTGATATGATACATTCCGAAGCTCTCCTCTGTATTATCTGGGGGGAGGAGGAAGTCCTTGACTTTCTTGCTTCTAACAGGCAATGCATCTGTCTCAAGGAAAGCTGTGTGAGAGATATCTGATAGTTCGATAAGGATGTATAGCAGTAAAAGCAGTTTAACAAACTATCTGATGAGCTTAATAAGAATATAATGATGAAACAAACTTTTGATGTTTTTTCCTTTAAATTAC